>CM075995.1:3918344-3952730 GCA_038087875.1 Malacoraja senta
TACTCTCCCATCAGCCCAGGAATTAACCATGGATGAGACTATCAAAAAATATGAGACCCGGGAAATTGTAGCAGTTACAGCAGTGAATAAACTTGATATGGGTAATTTGAGCAGTGGTTTACGCTCACAAGAATTGAAATTACACAAGTGCTGAAATTTCTGGGGTCAGTGGTTTGGATGAAGGTTATATATCGTATTCACAACAAAATGTAGCACTCATGTGTAGTGTGCACTTTGAAAGAAATTGTATTCATAAAAATGCAATAAGACCAAATATTCATCCTAAGTATGCAGGCTCTGCAAACCATGCAATATACAAATGCCTAAATCTGTTTTGGAGAAAATCTAGCAAAGAAACTAAAGGATCACCTATGCTGAGCAGAGCGGTGAGAAGGCAGTATCCCTACAGGCGAAATGTGGTGCTGGAGAAGGAACAATCCTATCATTCTCGTATACACGTTGACGTGCTGCACCGAGGATACGTGGAGGTTACAATGTGCCTACTAGAAGGGGACAACAACTGCCGGTGGCAAACCCCGAGGTTAGGGGGCTTGGTCTGGTAAGAAACACAACAAATATTTCACACTCACAAATAGGGGGAAGGTTACGATTCTTCCTAAAAGAATGGCAATCAATAACAAATGATTCATTTATTCTATGTAGCATTGTAGGATTCAAAATTGAGTTCTCTCCACGTTTGGATCCTCCAATTCAGCATAATTCAAACTGGTCACGGATTTTCTCAAAGGAAGAGAATGGGTTGATCAAAGGAGAATTGAAAAACTTTATGCAGAAAAGGATGATATAAATGTCAGGAGAACAACACCATCAGTTTGTGTCAAATATTCTCCTAGGAATATTCTCCTAGAAAAGGGATAGTGGATATAGAATCATTTCCGATCTGACAAATCTTAACCTTTATGTACAATAGAAACATTTCAAAATGGAAACATTTACTAATGCCATTTAGCTAGTCACAAAGAATTGCTATAAGGCAAGCATAGATCTGCAAAATGCATATTATTCTGCTTGGTCTGATTTCAGCACCAAGATTATTCACTAAATTGCTCAAACCAAATTTTAGCTCTGTTAAGACCTGAGGGCCATGTATTAATGGCTTATTTAGATGATATCCTCATTGTAGGGGACACTTTGGCTGCTGCAAAATTGTCAGTATCCAGTCAAATACATTTTGAGAAATTAGGTTTCATTATTCACCTACAAAAATCTAAATTGTTACCAAGCAAAAAGATTGATTACCTAGGGTTCACAATTAACTCCGAACACATGGTAATCACTTTGCCAAAAGATAAAAAGCTGCAGTTAATTGAAGGTTGCATAAAACTCATTAACAAGGACACACCTTCAATTAGAGAAGTGGCAAGTTTGCTAGGCAAATTAATTGCAGGGTTTCCAGCGGTCACGTTTGGACCATTGCATTATCAATGTTTACAGAGAGCTAAGGTACAAGCATTGAAAATGAATAGAGGGCATTTTGATAGGCCCATGAAATTAACAATTCAATCCATTACAGAAATAGAATGGTGGATTAATGGTCTGAAGAAGGGTTTCGGCCCGAAACGTTACCTATTTCCTTCGCTCCATAGATGCTGCTGCACCCGCTGAGTTTCTCCAGCATTTTTGTGTACCTGGTGGATTAACAATGTTTCTAATGCTTCCAGAAAAGTTCTGGTAGAAACACCTTCCGTCACTCTACAGACTGATGTAAGTGTGCTGAGTTGGGGCGCTACTAACATGATTTCCAGCTGTGGAGGTAGGTGGAATGTGAATGAAGTGCCTTTGCTGGAAAATCTGGGAATCAATTATCTAGAGCTATTAGGCGCATTTTACGGCCTTAGAGCTTATTGCACTGATATGGGAAATGTGCATGTTCAGGTACAGGTTGACAATACTACAGCTGTAGCATACATAAATCACATGGGTGGTATAAAATCAGAATCATGTGATAAATTGGCAAATGAAATTTGGACCTGGGGTATTGCCAGAAAAATTTGGCTGTCAGCAATATATTTACCAGGTAAAAATTAATACAATTGCAGACAAAAGATCACGTAAATTTAATGATAATACAGAATGGATGTTAAATCGGAAAATATTCACACAAATTATCACACAATTTGGAATGCCAGAAATTGATCTGTTTGCATCAAGATTGAACCACCAGTTGACTAAGTATGTGTCATGGGAACCTGATCCTGGAGCAGTAGTGGTGGATGCTTTCTCGCTACATTGGGGTGGTATGTTTCTGTATGCTTTTCCACCATTTTGTTTAATCCACAAATGCATACAGAAAATTAAACAAGATTCAAGCCTCAGGGATTTTGGTAGTACCAGATTGGCCTACACAGGTATGATACCCACTGGTGTTAAAAATGATCAAAAACCCCCTTATGGTTATTCCAAAGCAGATTGAACTGCTTGTACACCCTGTGACTAATGAATCACATCCTTTACATAATCGTATTGGTTTGTTGATTTGCAGATTCTAAGAAGGCATATCTTGGAAAAGGATTATCAGACCGTACGGTGGATGCTATGACAGCAGCCTGGAGGAATAGTACCCAGAAGCAGTACATTTCCTATTTAAAGAAATGGGAGGTGTTTTGTTCAGGAAAGAATATTGCATATAACACAGTAGAAATTTCAGATGTAATAGAGTTTCTTTCAACTCTACACTATGAATTGAAATTAAGTTGTAGTGCAATTAATACTGCACAAAGTGCACTCTCTGCATATTTAAGCAGTGAATCAGAACAAACTCCAATTGGAGAACATCCATGGGTCTGTAGGTTTATGAAAGGAATTTTAATCCTCCCAGACCCAGGTATACAGAAATTTGGAATGTAAAAGATGTACTGATGTTCCTAAGGAGTTGGAATCCAGTTGAAACCCTGTCATTATCCAAAATTACCATGAAATTGGTTATGCTCATGGCATTAGTTTCAGCGCAGAGAGTTCAAACATTACAGAAACTCAGAATTGATAGAATGAAAGTAGGGCAAAATGCCGTGACATTCTATGTCTATGATTTACTGAAGCAAAGTAGACCTGGGTCCACAGGATGCAAGTTGGAATTTTTAGCATTACCTACAGATTCACGACTGTGTGTTGTAACATATGTGAAATGTTACATAGAAACAACAAAAGTTTTAAGAGGCGCCGAATTGGCATTTTTTATTAGTCATAAAAAGCCTCATAAGAAAGTATCAACACAAACAATTTCACGATGGTTGAAACAGGTGTTGATTTATTCAGGTATTGATACTGATAAATTTAAATCTCATTCCACGAGGGCGGCATCAACATCAGCGGCCAGGGATTCAGCTTGCCAATAGACCTTATTCTCGCGGCCGCAGGATGGGCAAGTGAACAGATGTTTCACAAGTATTACCACAAGGAGATTAAAGATCTCAGAGGGTTTGGTGATGCCGTGCTGGATACAGTATTAAATCCCCCATTATAAATGGGCCTAATTTTAGTTATTTTTATTAAAATAAATAAAACCATTAACTGATTACATTCAAATGTTGTGGTTATGCATTGTTGATTGTGCTTACTCAAATAGAGTCAATCGATGCAGTGAACACCTGGATTTGAATCCACGGTGTGAAATCACAGAGCTTTGAAATCTTCACGTAGTCACTCACGTGACTCCGAAGTAAAATAGTAAGATTAAACGAGAACTTACCAAGTTTGAAGTTTGATCTTTATTTTATGAGGAGTAACGTTGAGGGATTACGTGCCCTCCGCTCCCACCCTCATAAAAAGATCAAGCTGGTAGTTCTAAGTCTTTATGCATCTTACTATCATACTTCAGTAATTATCGTCTGTGATTGTCACTCCGCTGCTTTGAAAGATTGACGCGTGTGCGGCTGGACGGGGCTTCTTCACGTAATCCCTCAACGTTACTTCTCATAAAATAAAGATCAAACTTCAAACTTGGTAAGTTCTCGTTTAATCTTACTATTAAAAGTCTAATCGTGACCACTTCCTGTTTGCGCTTTATATTGATTTTAGAAAAAAACGCTACCACATATAACTGTGATTTTTGGTCATCTTACTCAGAGTCCCCCTCCGCTCATCAGGTGCCGAGGATTTTTGCCATTGATGAAAAATAAAAGAGTTATTAGTGTTTAAAAAATGTTGAGATTTTCTCTTCTGTCAATCACGCCATGAAGGCCATGCCCCTTCTGGTGGGAGGGGGGAGGGACTATAAAACCCAGAAGTGGCTCAGTCTCTGCAAGATGGAGAGGTCACGACTTGCTGTCTTTAGTGGCCTTGCACCCTGCTTGAAATGGTACGAAACTGCACTTGAATTTGGTGGCCTTGCACCCTGCTTGAAGTGGTAAGAAACTACACTTGAATTTGGTGGCCTTGCACCCTGCTTGAAATGGAATTTCAAGGAATAGCCATGAGTCAACTGCCAGCCCACCAGCCATGAGTGAGTGAGCTGCCAGCACAACAGGCTTGAGTGACTGAGCCGCAAGCCCAAGAATCCACAATGTCCATACTAGCCCTCTGGAAACCAGTCCCTTCAGCCACAACATCCATACTAGCGATCCAGAAAGCCCCCCCCCCCCCACTGGCCACCAATATTGGAATTGGTGGAGAGGTGGAATATTGCATTGGGGGACCAGCCCTCCCATGTGATGCTGGGACCCAACGAGTCCCACTTAGTCTAGTATTTAATTATATTTTTTGTGTTTGTCAGGAGTCAAGTGTGTTTAATTGTTAAATGCACCTGGCCTGGAACAATGACATTTTTAAGATAGAAACAAAAAGCTGGACTAACTCAGCGGGTCAGGCAGCATCTCTGGAGAAAAGGAATAGGTGCCATTTCGAGTCAAAACACTTTTTCAGAGATGCCTCAGCTTGACAGCCACTTAAAATGAAGCAATACAATAAATAGTTGATTAGTATGGGTGCCAGGGTTTATGGGAAAAGGCAGGAGAATGGGGTTAGGAGGGAGAGATAGATCAGCCATGATTGAATGGTGGAGTAGACGATGGTCCGAATGGCCTAATTCCGCTCCTATCACTTATGATCTTATTATCTTCTGAAATACATGTATAATAAATAATCACATACTAGGTATTGTTTAAGAAAGAACTGCAGATGCTGGAAAAATCGAAGGTAGACAAAAATGCTGGAGAAACTCAACGGGTGAGGCAGCATCTATGGAGCGAAGGAATAGGTGACTGATGTGCGGGGGGGGAGTAAGGAAGATGCGGAGACAGTAGGCTGTGGGAGAGCTGGGAAGGGGAGGGGAAGGAGGGAGAAAGCAAGGACTACCTGAAAATGGAGAAGTCAATGTTCATACCGCTGGGGTGTAAAGTACCCATGCGAAATATGAGGTGCGGCTCCTCCAATTTGCGGTGGACTCACTCTGGCCATGGAGGAGACCCAGGACAGAAAGGTCGGATTCAGAATGGGAGGGGGAGTTGAAGTGCTGAGCCACCGGGAGATCAGGTTGGTTAATGCGAACTGAGCGGAGGTGTTGGGCGAAGGTGTTGGGCGAAGCGATCGCCAAGCCTGCGCTTGGTCTCACCGATGTGTTGACACCTAGAACAGCAGATGCAATAGATGAGATTGGAGGAGGTGCAGGTGAACCTCTGCCTCACCTGGAAAGACTGCTTGGGTCCTTGAATGGAAACAGATGTCTGAGTTTATAGTATGTGCTGTGATGCGGCTGCAAGGAAGATTTTCATTGCACCTGTACCGTCCGTACAATAAACCTGACTTGACGACATACGCTAAAGAGTACGTGGTATCCAGAGGCCTTATGTTCTCAAAGGGGCAAACGTCAAAGTGCAGCAAAGACCAAAGATCTCACACTTCTATAACACCAGTCAGTCTACAGCAGCAGTTATATTCTCTCCTGTACAGTGGAGAATAGGAAGGTGTGAAAAGCAGTGAACTACAACAACACAGGCTTCCTCCATTTACAAGATCTCACATTATATTGCCCTCAGTGCCACGGCTTATTTCAGTTTCAACACAATCGTTATTTTGATATCTTCTGAAGATGCTGGGTTCAAATTTCTATCGGACTAAATCTGCTGCTTCTTGCAGGCATGTTCTAGGTCAGCTCACCCCATGGGACAGTCAGATTCTGATGGACCAGAATTAATTCATTCTGCCACATGCAACGCACAAAACAAAAATCATTTGATTTCTCGGAATAATTACTCTTCCTTTATTCCCTTCCCAATCACCAATTTTCCGTGACAATTTTTCTGAAGTCAAGAGAGCACAATTATTATATGCACCAAAAACAGACCAATACGATTCTTACTTGCTGCAGCTGAACAGGCTCATAAACAAAGTATTTGGTGCTTCAAGTGACCCTTGCTTTCCCTCTCTCCCCATCTCTCCCCCTTCCTAGTTCTCCAACTAGTCTGACTGTCCCCTTGATTACATTTTATCTCTCTATGCTTCATTGTCATCTTCTCCTAGCTAACAATCATCTATTCTACCTTTTCCTTGATCTCCATCCCCTTTGATGTCTCGCTCTCAAACCTTGCCCTTCCTTATCTCTGTCTCCCCCTCCCAACTCTCAGTCTGAAGAAGTGTCTCGACCCGAAACATCACCCATTCCTTCTCTCCAGAGATGCTGCCTGATCCACTGAGTTACTCCAGCATTTTGTGTCTTTCTTCGGTGTAAACCAGCATCTGCAGTTCCCGCCAACATAATAATTGGTATATTTTATAATGTATAATAATCAGAAATATAATACATTAATAATTGTATCACTAGTCAAATATAATAGTGCAAACGAAAAAACAAAGACACAGTCCATAGACGATAATTGTTGCTGAAGCTACATATATCATAGAGTCATAGAGTGATGGAAACAGGCCCTTTGACCCAACTTGCCCACAACTTACCTGGCTAACTGTTTCTTAAACTATGGGATAGTCCCAGCCTCAACTACCTCCTCTGGCAGCATTTTCCAAACACCCACCACCCTTTGGGTGAAAAAGTTACCCCTCAGATTTCTATTAAATCTTTTCCCCTTCACCTTGAACCTATGTCCTCAGTCCTCAATTCCCCCACTCTGGGCAAGAGATGCTATGCATCTACCCGATCTATTCCTCTCATGATTTTATGTGTATTGTTCAGCAGCCTGATAATTGCTGGGAAAAAACTGTTCTTCTTTCTTAGGTTTCTTGGCGGCCACTGTTTTCAGGCCCCTGTGCCTTCTTCCCAAATGGTGGTAACAAACGGCCAGGGTGTGTGGGTCTTCAATGATACTGGCTATCTTTTTAAGGCAGTGCCTCCTGTAGACCTCTTTGATGATGGGGAGTTGAGTATCTGTGATGGACCAGGCAGTGTCTACCTCTGCCGTCTTCTACATCCCTGGGTGTTCGAGTAGCCAAACCAGGCCATGGTGCAACCGGTCAGAATGCTCCCCATGTTCAACTTGAGTATTCACCGACATACCGAAACTCCTCAATTTTCTAAGGAAGAAGAGGTGTGGAGAGCTTTCTTGGATGTCTCCATTTAATCTCAAAAATAATAAATCGTGTTGAGAGTCCAAACACATTTGTTGCTGGTCTCAGAATAAAGCATCGTCATTTAGGCGAGAATTAAGTGTTCCTCTACTTTAGTTAAGTTTAGTTTTAGTTTAGAGATACAGCGCGGGAACAGGCCCTTCAACCCACCGGGTCCACGCTGACCAGCGATCCCAAGATGTCCAGGAACTTAAAGCTGTTGACCCCCTCCACTGCTATACCATCAATGAACATAGGTTTGTGAATCCTCAACTTTCCCCATCTAAAGTGCTCTGACAAAACTGCTAAAGTGCTCTCTAAAACTGACAAAGGGGATGCCGGTGCTGCTTTGGCCTGCACTCCAGCACAGACATTCCTTTGTTAGCTCCAGTCAATAGACAATAGACAATAGACAAAGGAGTAGGCCATTCGGCCCTTCGGGCCAGCACCGCCATTCACTGTGATCATGGCTGATCATCCACAATCAGAGTCCTTCACCTTTCTACATCTTATACCACTCTTCAAGCTAAACTAGTTTTCCAGTCCCCAGTATGAAACATCAACTATGTTTCTGTCCCTAAACATGCTTCTCGCCTGGTGGGTACTCCTAGCTTTCTCTGTTTTCGCTTTGACTGGGGAGGTAGACACAACATGCTGGAGTAACGCAGCAGGTCAGGCAGCATCTCCAGAGAAAAGGGATTGGTGACATTTCGGGTCAAGACCCCTTCACTGGGAATGGGGAGGATAAAGAATGGACTTCCTTATCTATGTATCTCCCTCTCACCTGACATCAGTCTGAAGAAGGGTCTCGACCCGAAACGCCACACATTCCTTTTCTCCAGAGATGCTGCCTGCCCCGCTGAGTTACTCAGCATTTTGTGTTTATCCTGAGAATAGGGAGGTATTTATTTGCTGCCATTTCAATGAGCATTCAAATTCTCTATACATTGCCCATTAGTTTTAATGCCAGAAAATATGATTAACACAATTCAGCATGAATTCCTCTTTGATAACCATGGGCGCCTCTAGATACACTAAATTATGACAATGTTCTCATTTTAATATGACTGTATCATTAAAGGATTAATGTATCAATTAAAACCTAACAAAGTACATGTGGGTTGGTATTATAAGAGGCAGCAACACAGCATCAACTATTGGTTTAAGAGACAATCCAAGCTTTCATCTGAAAAAGGGGATGAAAGAGAATGGCATTTGCACACTCTTTCTTTGTCCCTATTAAGAATACGATTGCTGAGAGATTGGAAAACTTTTCATTTCTGGCACCCAGTGCCAACATTATGCAGCTGTGTGTAAGATTAAGCAGTGGGGAAATTAAAGTATAGGTGCCTTAATTTTGCCTCAGTCCGAACAGAGCAGCCAACAAATGTTACCATAAATATGCAGAAAGAAACAGATATATATCGAGTTACCTAAAGATTAACCTGATCCTACATTAACCAGAACTCTTCACTATCGCCTTTGCATTAACCAAAAGCAAACCAATGGTGTTAGCATAGATAGGGATCAGGATTGGCATGGACGAGTTATTGAGTCACAGAGTGATACAGCATGGAAATAGGCCCTTCAGCCCAACTTGCCCACACCGATCAACTTGTCCCAATTACACAAGTCCCACCGAGATTTTCAGTTTCCTCCCACACTCCAAAGATGTACAGGAATGTAGGTAAATTGGCTTGGTAAATGTAAAAATTGTCCCTCGTGTGTGTAGGATAGCGTTAATGTGCGGGGATCAGCTGGACCCGGTGGGCCGAGGGGCCGAGGGGCCAGGAAATGGGACTAGCTCAGTTTTCCAGTTTTTCCAGCATGGGCAAGGTGGGCTGAAGGACCTGTTTCCATGCTGCAAAGCTCCATGACTCTGACTCTATAACTATCTGAATGACTTAGAGGTTGTTGGGTAAATTGCCAACTATGTTGCCCCTGGTGTGTAGGTGGGTGGTAGAATCTTAAGGGTAACTGATTGGAATGTGGCAAGCATAAAATGGGATGGTTGTGAATGGCATTGCAGGTTGATGCGGACTCAGTGGATTAAAGGACCTGGTTCAATGTTTTATGACTCTACGGCTCAATAACGAGAAAGCTTTAGAGTAGGTGGCACGGTGGTGCAGCGGTAGAGTTGCTGCTTTACTGCGTTTGCAGTGCCAGAGACCCCGGTTGGATCCCGACCATGGGTGCTGTCTGTACGGAGTTTGTACGTTCTCCCCGTGACCGCGTGGGCTTTTTCCGAGATCTTCGGTTCCTCCCACATTCCAAAGACGTACAGGCATGTAGGTAAATTGGCTTGGTAAATGTGAAAAAAATTGTCCCCAGTGTGTGTAGGATAGTGTTAATGTGCGGGGATCGCTGGTCGGCGCGGACCCGGTGGGCCGAAGGGCCTGTTTCCGTGCTGTATCTCTAAACTAAAACTAAACTAAACTAATCTAGAGGAACACGCCTAAATGACAAATTCTTTATTCTGAGACCAGCAACAAATGTGTTTGGACTCTCAACACAATTTTTTATTTTTGGAGTTTAAAGCAATCTAACAATCAACAGCAGCACTTGCAGAACATTACTAAAAATTATATTACATTATATTTGTCAAGAAGTGGAAATATAATAGCTTTGGATTTTTTTTTGATTAGTGAGAATAATGATTTATACAGCAATTTGCCAAAGGATGCTCCATTATTACACTCAATCAGTGGCATCGAAATTTTGTTTCTATTTAATTAAGACTTAAATTTAGCTTTAAAGCATTCAAAATCTTATCTGCACATGACATCTTCGGATATTTTACTTCTGCTAAGCCAGATAGATCCAAGGAGTTGTGGTAGGTGGTGAAGACACAGTTAGATCCCACAGAGACCATTGTGATAAAGCCCACCATCTGCTTCACTGATGGTGCCTGAGGGATAAAGGTTAGCCAGGATATCTCCTGCTTATCTTCTGAAATAGTGCCATGTGGGTTTTTACATCCACCTGGTATGGTATGGTACTTTATGGTATGGTACTGTATTTGCCATGGGTGACGTTTCGTGTCGAGACTCTTCTTCAGTCTGAAAGAAGGGTCTGACCTGAAACGTCACCCATTCCTTCTCTCCAGAAATGCTGCCGGTCCCGCTGAGTTACTCCATCATTTTGTGTCTATCTTCAATTTTTTGCCCCGCTCTGGGGTAGAAGTGGGGGCGGACCAGACCGCAACGGCCGTGAGCCCCAGCCGAGCTCGGCGATCGTTTGCCTGCTTCTGCTGCTGTTGGAGTTGAGACGTTGCGTCGCGCCAGGGTCTTGGGCCTGTCCCACTTTGGCCGTCAGTTACGCGACAGGCCGGTGGCGCGTGAAGATTTTGTTCGCTACAAAAATTTCGGAGCCCCGCGCGATGTTGCGCACAACTACATACCCCTCCGCGCTTCTCAGTGGGACCGGCCACGCGCGGCCACACGATGCCCATGCGCTTCAAGGTGACGACGAGGTCACGTAATTTGCGTGCCAAGGACATGTAAGTGGGACAGGCCCTTAACTCAGCGGGACAAGCAGCATCTCTGGAGAGAAGGAATGGGTGATGTTTTGGGTCAAGACCCTTCTTCAGACAGAAGAAGGGTTTTCCTTCGTCTGGCACATCCCTGGAGCCTTCTGCTGCCACAAGGTGCATCCCGGGAGCCAAATGATCGACTCGTAATGCCTCTCATAGGACAGCGAGAAATGGTTTGGTTGGCTCCAGTAGGAAGAAACCCATGACTATTTGACACCAAAGTAACCATGGAAGACGTAGAAACAAGGAACTGCAGGTGCTGATTCGCCAAGGAAAGACACAAACTACTGGAGTAATTCAGTGGGTCTGGCAGCATCCATGGAGACTATGGATAGGTGACGTTTCAGGTCAGGACCCTTCTTCAGAACTACGGAAGACATTGTGTAAGTATAAAAGATAAGGCACGCTTTAAAATACCTTCAATTTGCTGGTTTTTTCTTGCATTGATGAGAGAAGGACTGGGCTTAGAAGGGATCTGGAGAGCTGAAAGGTCAGTCAAATCCAATAAAGAAAGAAGCATAAAGAGAGGGAAGTAATAAAATCAAATTAAGAGAGACAGAATATAGGCAGAAATGAAATTTCAAAGATAAAACCATCCCAAATTTGCGCAGTGGCGCAGCAGTAGAGTTGCTGCCAGAGACCGGGTCGATCCTGACTACGGGTGCTGTCTGTTTGGAGTTTGTACGTTCTTCGCGTGACTTGCGTGGGTTTTCTCCCGGTGCTCCGGTTTCCTCCCACATTCCAAAGACGTGCAGGTTTGTCAGCTAATTGGGTAAAATTGTAAAATTGTCCATAGTGTGTGCAGGATGGTGTTAGTGCGCAGGGATCACTGCTCGCCGCGGACTCGATGGGCCGACGGGCCTGTTTCCACGCCACATCTCTAAACTCAAGTAAACCAAAGAGCTGCTGGAATTGGACTGCATGGATAAAATGGGCATCAGAAGAGCATAAATCTCCTCATTAAAAGGGCATTTATGCTGTTAAGTACTCTCAGTAACTTTCTGTGGTGAGTTTAATGGGCCATGATTGCACAAATGCAGTAATTCCATGTTGTGCACAGGGAAATTAAGGGCAGGCTGCCATTTTTGCAAGGCTGATGGTGGTGTGGTAGAAATCATTCAACAACCTGCAGGGAATCGCAATCCACAAGCAAAATCTTCCGGACCACGCACTGCTCACACATTTCCATTTTAATAGCCACGGGCATATTACAGTCGTCTTATTTTGGTGGCTAAACCTGTGCCACTTTGGTCTGGTTCATCTGAACCATTTGAGTGCATTATGTCCTGGCTCAGAGGCTAAAGGGCCTGTCCCACTTACGTGTCCTTGGCACGCAAATTACGCGACCTCGTGGTCGCGTTGAGGTGCACGGGCATCGTATGGCTGTGCGGGGCTGGTCCCACTTAGAAGAGCGAAGGGGTATGGAGTTGAGCGCGACATCGCGCGGGGCTCCAAAATTTTTGTAGTGAACGAAATGTTCGCGCGCCAACGGCCTGTCGCGGAACTGAAGGCCAAAGTAGGACAGGCCCAAGACCCTGGCCCGACGTAACGTCTCACCTTCAACAGCAGCAGAAGCAGGCAAACGATCGCCGAGCTCGGCCTGGGGCTCACGGCCGTTGCGGTCCGGATCCGCCCCCACTTCTACTCCCAGTGCGGGACCAAGAAAATTGAAAATAGACACAAAATGCAGGAGTAACTCAGCGGGACCCTTTCGGGTCAAGACCCCTTCTTTTCAGACTGAAGAGAGTCTCGACACGAAACGTCACCCATTGTTTCTCTTCCAGAGATGCTGCCGGTCCCGCTGAGTTACTCCAGCTTTGTGTCTATCTTCAAATGACGTCGCGCGCTCCAGACGGCTGTGCATACGCATGTAGTCGCGCCCGACCTTCGCGGGACGGTCTCGGCTCAACGCGACCATGAGGTTGCGTAATTTGCGTGCCATGGACACGTAAGTGGGACAGGCCCTTAAGGTTCTGTTTGCTAACGCACAGTTTCCTAAGTTCATAAGTGATAGGAACAGAATTATGCCATCAAGTCTATTCCGCCATTCAATCATGGCTGATCTATCTCTCCCTCCTAACCCCATTCTCCTGCCTTCTCCCCATAACCCCTGACACCCATACTAATCAAGAATCTATCTATCTCGGCCTTAAAAATATCCATTGACTTGGCCTCCACAGCTTACCGTGGCAATGAATTCCACAGAATCACCAACCTCTGACTAAAGAAAATTCCTCCTCCTCTTCCTAAAGGAACGTTCTTTAATTCTGAGGAATTTTTTTATGTTTCGTTGTTTTTTTTGTTATTTTAGGTAATTCGTTTTTTTAGCTTTTAGTGATACAGCATCGAAGCAGGCCCTTCAGCCCATCGAGTCCGCGCGGACCAGTGATCATCCCGTACACTAGGACTATTCTACACGCTAGGAACACTTTACAATTTACAAAAGTCAATTATTCTACACATCTGTACACACTTGGAGTGTGGGAGGAAACCAGAGCACCGGGACAAAACCCATGCAGTGACAGGGAGAGCAATGCGGGAAATTCAGGCAGTCACAGGACTAACTTGCAGACTCCACACAGACAGCATCTGAGGTCTGGATTGAACCCTGCATCAGTTGCAAAGTCCAATGTCCGCAATGGAAGCAGATAGTAAACCTAGCTTATGGAAGGACTGTTCAGAAGCCTGGTAACTGATGAGAAGAAGCTGTTCCAGAGTTTGGTTTTGAGTGCTTTCAAGCTTCTGTACCTTTTGTCGGGCAGGAGCAGGGAGAAGAAGGAAACTCCAGGGTGGGACAAGTCTTTGATTGGGTTGGAGATGGAGATGGAGTGTAGATGGAGTCATTTCTGAACTGAGTGAGATTGTTGGCAAAGATTGATCTGGGTGCAATGCACTGAGCAGTGCCCTAAGGCTAGCGGTTCAGTTGAAGTTTTTACTGCAGTCCATTGGGTTCTTGATATTGTATTGTGTGCATTCAGTTCTATAGCGTTCTGCTCCTGCATGTTGTTCAGTCTGTGACAGCAATGCAGTGCTGGAGTGATTTGTTCCTGACCACCACCCCATACCCTACTGCCCCAAATGAGAGATAACATCTTTTATCTCCTTCACCTATCAACCAAGGCCTCCAAGACTGCCATCGGAAACCCTTTCGGTTATTTCTCTCTTGTGTGTGTGTAGTGTGTTGCGTTATGTTGAAAACACCTTCAGAGGGACTTCATTGCAACTTACCGAATAGTGAAAGGCTTAGATGGAGTGGATGTGGAGAGGATGTTTCCACTAGTGGGAGAGTCTAGGACAAGAGGTCATAGCCTCAGAATTAAAGGACATTCCTTTAGGAAGGAGATGAGGAGGAGTTTCTTTAGTCAGATGGTGGTTAATCTGTGGAATTCATTGCCACTGAAGGCTGTGGAGACAGGCAATGAATATATTTAAGGCAGAGGTGGATAGATTCATGATTAGCTCGGGTGTCAGGGGTTATGGGGTGAAGGCTGGAGAATAGGGTTAAGAGGTAAAGATGGATGAGCCATGATTGAATGGTGGATTAGATTCGATGGGCTAAATGGCCTAATTCTGCTCCAAGAACTTATGAACTTATGAATGAATTCCACCACATGCTGCAGCCACAATGTACCTTCCTCTTTAAAGGTTAACACGAGCTAGATGCTGAAATGATGAACATGAACAGGCTGCAGACACGACCAGGTTGACCCCATGATTGCTAATCGGGATTAGATAGAGAAGCAATTCCCTTTCCCATTTTCCAGTGTCACACAAGTTAGCCCCAAGGCCATTCGGCCCATCATGTCTGGGCTGGTTTTTGAGAACTGTAACCCCGTTAGTCCCATTTCACAATTTAATTCCCATAGCCTTGCAATTGATTTTCCTCTGTGAATTTATCAAATTCCCTTTCAAGATTTGTCTTTAAATTTATTTCCATCACCCATTCAGACAATGCATTCCAATATGCTACATCAAATAATGGATATGCATGTTACCTTTAGTTTGTTGTCAATTATAGAGGAATAGTCATAAACACATATAGCAGAGATACAGCCTCTTCAGCCCAACTTATCCATGCCGACCAAGATGCCCATCTGAGCTAGTCCCATTTGCCAGTGTTTGGACCCTATCCCTCTGAATGTTTCCTATCCATCCACCTGTCCAAATGTCTTTTATATTCGCATATTTGCATTTGTCCTCTGGCTCCTGAATCCCCCATCCAGCACCCAGGGTAAAAGACCCTGTGCATTCATCCTATCAATCCCTCTCATGATCCGATACACCTCCAAAAGATCAATCTTCAGCTTCCTGCACTCCAAGGAATCAAATCCTAGTTTGCTCAATCTCTCCCTATAGCTCAGGCCCTCAAGTCCTGGCAACATCCTTGAAAAATACTCTCTGCACTCTCTCCAGCCCAATTATCTTAATTTTTTTGTCTTCTGGTATCAACCCTTCTGCCAATTGAAACGGGTTCACCTTATATGCTTAATTGCAGCCCTTTTTGATTTCTGAAACAATAATTATCCTTAATCCTCTTTTCTTTAAGGAGAATGACCGATTTCAACCCATAATCCACAGACGGAGGTGATTTACGCCAAGGAATGATACTGATTGATACTATGTGGTGAATTTGATTTTAATGCTTTTGGTATTTTTAAAACAAACATAGAATTTAAAGAGTAGAAACAAGGAACTGCAGATGCCGATTTACAAAAAAAGACACAAAGTGCTGGATTAACCCAGGCATCTCTGGAGAGCATGGATAGGTGGTGTTTCAGGTCGGGATGCTTCTATGGGGTATTTAAAGAAGTCAGCTTAATAAATATGCCAATTTGTTATTGTGAGTTTCACATCAAAATAAAATAAATTAAATTAAATGTCAAAATCTCCCTTGTCAGCACCTCATGACCATGCACAAGCCATAAATTAAACAATTTCTCGTTCCTTGCAGTGGTTCTGATTTTACATGCGGTGAGACACATCCAATCTCAAAAACAAGAAAAGAAATCTGTTGGTTTTAGCTTTGACTAGTTGAGGTCAAACGTACACAAAAGCAAACCAGATCGGCTCGGAGATTGTCTGGCTCTCAGCTTGTCATTTAATGAAATGATTATGACCGATACCGTAAAATTTCATCCGTGGCTTGAAAAATTTATGAAGCGAAGACACATTGACCAAGGATACGGTGGCAGGACATTTATTGTCCCGCCGGCAGTCTATTTTTTTAAAATATATCTTGACTTTTTATTAAAATCGACATTGATCTATCCTTGAGACTATTGCCATCGGCCTCAATCTTCAATTTTGGGGGCTAGGGCCAGATTAGAAGTCACCGCAGGTTGGGAGATCCAAAATTGATGAGCTGAATCTGTCCCTCTGACACGGAGCGCCCTGCCGAGACATTGTTCTTTACGAGAGCATTGAAGTCTAGAAACTCAATGCAGCTGCCCTTGCGATGCCGACCTGGGACTCAGCCTAGCCAGAGGCAATGCATCAAAGATCCTTGCTAACAAATTGCTGTGAGCGCACCATGGCATTTGGTATTGCCTCCTTCAATATATTCAACGCAAGATGACAAAAACCCATTGCAGCTTCCCTTCGGGGTTGTAAAGAGGCCTCCTCTTTTTGCGCCTCCTTTCTCTCGCTGCCGGTTTTTTTGCAGCCTGTTTGTTTTTGCTATCGGGAAATTTCTTCTGTTTCCCCTTCCTCCGCCGTCAGGTTAATTTTCGTCCCTATCTGGCCCAAGCAACCATTTAAAGTGATTAGCAAGCTGTACCAGCAATTGTGCTGATGTTTCCTTCAGCACTGCATCCACCAGTTATTCAAAATGAATAGACAACTACATAATTAAGGACCGCATCCCCAAAGAGGAAATTATAATCGAGTGTTCCAGCAAATGAAAAAAAAAGGTTGATAATTACGGAGACGTTTTCTTTTCAAGCAATGTCTAATTTTTTCTTTCTAAACCGTGAACAAAAGACGCAGGAAAAGGGCTGAGAGATTTTGCATTCAGTTCCTTACACAAACTCGGCCTCTTTAATTTGTTTAACAAAAGGGAACTAGCTCATTACATTTACAAATGTATAATTCTTAAGTCCTAAAAGTATGAATACATTAGTTTGTTTAAGGGGTTTTTTTTCCCCGAGAGTGGTAGGCAGCCTTAAACACCAGTTTCAGGCATAAGTAGTAAAATTGTTGACAGAATAGGAGAAAGCGTACATCTATGTCAAAAGGGACTTAGCTCATTACATTTACCAATGTATAATTCTTAAGGCCTAATAGTATGAATACATTAGCTTGTTTGAGGGTTTTATTTCCCCCTGCAATGGTAGGCTGCCTTAAATGTCATTTTTAAGGCATAAGTGGTTACATTTTTGGACATAATAAGGAGAAAAGCACACATTAAGTCAAAAGGTAGAGATTTGAGCAGTCGGGAAAATTGCATTGTTAAAATGCCACGCTGGTGTAAAGTGTTAAACTAAAGCCGTATCTCTCCTTCCAGATGGATGTTAAACTCCCATGGCAGTATTTCAAAGAAGAAGGTGGGGGGTGCGGGGGGATTCTGCTTACCCAGTCTGGAATAAGATGTGATTCACAGCAATGTTGTCGAACATCTACAGGCGTAAATAGCCTAACAGACTGCTCAGTCCATGGGCAACTGAGAATGGGCAATAAAAGCTGACCTTGCTTTAATGCCCAGATCCCAGACACATATTTTTTTTAAATGCACAGTCTTCATCAAATTTTATTCTGGAGTCGCAGTGGAAAAAATCTACAAAGAAATTCATCCCTAGTCGTTAGCATTAAATGTGCCACATGGCCAACTGATTCAATTGTGAAGACAGTAACAGTGTTAAATAGTGTGCTTAGCTCCACTGACCAAAGATGCATTTCTACACAACATAATTTCCAGCAAAGCTAAGTGGAAGTGGGGTTGATGGTTTGGATATATGGGCATCAAGCAGATTTTAAATTGTCCTTTACTTTGTACCCCTATCAAACTGCCAATAATATGACGAGATGTACTGTGGATTATGTAACATCAGCCGATAAATCAGATCAATCCTCTCCACACAATATATCAGGATCACATTTCATTTTACGATACTGGTGCAGTTTGGTGGCATTTCCAGGATTTTTACTACCTCGAGTATGGACATTAAATCCCTTTAAATGATCCTCCTGCTTTTGGTCAATTTGATAACTTGGATTTATTTCACTCCAGTAACTCTGGATAATTAATCTGAAGGGAAGATTCACTGTAAGTCTGGTATTCTACTGAAATTATGATCCAACCCACTTTCAGAGAAGTGAGAAGGGTCTCGACTCAAAACGTCACCCATTCCTTCTCTCCAGAGATGTCGCCTGTCCCGCTGAGTTACTCCAGCTTTTTGTGTCTGTCCACCTTTGAAGAAAAGGCACAAAGAGCTGGAATAACTCAGCGGTTGAAGCAGCATCTATGGAGCGAAGGAAATAGGCGACATTTCAGGTCTCGACCCAAAACGTTGTCTATTTCCTTCGCTCCATAGATGCTGCCTCACCCGCTGAGTTTCTCCAGCATTTTTGTCTACCTTCGATTTTCCAGCATCTACAGTTTCTTCTTAAACAAGAGCTGGAATAACTCAGCGGGTCAGACAGTATCTCTGGAGAACATGGATAAGTAACGGTCAATACCCTTCTCCAGTCTGAAGAAGGATCCCGTTGTGAAACGTCACCTATCCATGTTCTCCATAGGTGCTGCCTGACCTGCTGAGTTACTCCTGCACTTAGTGTCTTTCTTTGAAAACCAGCATCTGCAGTTCATTGTATCCACACTTTTAAAGAAGTAATTTCCAGCATTCAATTCACAAAGAAAGGTTTGACATCTAACTTAGACATGTAAATTACAAAACAGAAGCTCAGTTCAGTTCAGTTTAGTTTACTGTCACGTGTACCGAGTTACAGTGCAAAGCTTTTGTTGCACGCTATCCAATCTAAAGAAATAGAGACTTGCATCTATATTTCACCAATTTGCTGGCCCTTAGAGATTTCGCACAGTGAGAAATGGTTGAGTTATTGGAAATCAAAATTGAACACTTTCTGTGACAGGCACATAATTCTCCCCATGTGTAGGAAGGAACTGCAGATGCTGGTTTAAACTGAGGATAGACACAAAAAGCTGGAGTAACTTAGCGGGTCAGGCAGCATCTCTGGAGAAAAGGAATAGGTGACGTTTCGGGTCGAGACCCTTCTTCAGAGTGAAAAAGGGTCTCGACCTGAAACATCACCTATTCCTTGTCTTCAGATATGCTGTAATTCTCCCAATGGATGGGACAGGGGATCACATGTTTAAGTTTATCGCCATGATAAACAGTTGGGGGAGAAGAAAGGAATATGCAGGAATGAACTGCAGATGCTGGTTTAAATCGAAGGTAGACACAAAATGCTGGAATAACTCAGTGGGAGGCAGAATCTCTGGAGAGAAGGAATGGGTGACGTTTCAGGTCGAGACCCTTCTTCAGACTGGAGAAGCGTCACCCATTCCTTCTCTCTAGAGATGCTGCCTGTCCCGCTGAGTTACTCCAGCTTTTTGTGTCTATCTTCGCAGATGAAAGGAATTCAATTTATGCACACAACTACTGTGATCTGCAATTTACTGCCTGAAAGGAGGGACTAGACAGAGGCAATCACAGCTTTAAAATCCAATTAATCATCAGAAAAGGACTCAGCTGAAAGCGCAGGTGAATAGGACTCACTGGGTAATTTGTAGGGACAGGCACAATCCCCCAAATATCCTTCTTCTATGTACGCTCCCTTAGGTCGCAGGAGGATGAGGGGTGATTTTATAGAGGTGTATAAAATAATGAGAGGGATAAATCGGGTAGATGTACAGAATCTCTTGCCCAGAGGAGGGGAATCGAGGACCAGAGGACACAGGTTGAAGGTGAAGGGGAAAACATTTAATAGGAATCTGAGGGGTAACTTTTTCACGCAAAGGGCATTATGGATGTATGGAACAAGTTGCCAGAGGAGGTAGTTGAGGCTGGAACTATCCCCACATTTAAGAAACAGTTAGACAGGTACATGGATAGGACACGTTTGGAGGGATATGGACCAAGCACAGGCAGGTGGGACCAGTGTAGCCGGTTGGACATGTTGGCCGGTGTGGGCAAGTTGGGTCGAAGGGCCTGTTTCCACACTGTATCCACTCTGTGGAATGATACAATTAACATTCAGTTATTAAAATACCTCCCTACCCAGCTTCGAATACCCACATATTCCCAGTTCACAACGTGCCTCAGTCACCCCCACCAATTAAAGTTATTTTATATGAAGACCTGATTTATTACATCAGTCTTACTTAAAGAAAACAGTAAAGGATCAATTACTTTTAATATGTAGAAAGGAAATACAGATGTGCAGAACTGCAGATGCTGGTTTAAATCGAAGGTAGACACAAAATGCTGGAGTAACTCAGCAGGACAGGCAGCACCTCTGTAGAGAAGGAATGGGTTGTGGCGTCAGCTGATATACAGACCACTTACGGTCGAACCGTCGTCAGTAGCTACGAGGGCTGGCACGTGACATCATGGGCTAGGGGGAGTGTCCTGCTACTTAAGCTTATCTCACCTCGAGACCTAGGCAGTCGACAGGTAGCTGAGCCCGAGAGAACAACCTCGCTCAGCTACAGCAGCAATGATAATTACGTTAGCGGACCAACTTAACATGTAACACCTGAATAAAATTATTGTTTGAACCTGCCTGACGTCTGGCCTTATTCATCACGTTTGGTAACAGGGTAACGTTTTGTGTCGAGACCCTTCTTCAGACAGAGGTCAGGGGAGTGGGCGGGACAGAGGTAGAATATAGTCAGAGACAGTAAGACTGGTGGGAGAAATGGGAAGGGGAGGGGGTGGAGGGAGAGGGAAAGCAAGGGTTACTTGAAGTTAGAGAAGTCAATGTTCATACCGTTGGGGTGTAAGCTACCCAAGCGAAATATAAGGTGCTGTTCCTCCAATTTGCGCTGGGCCTCACACTGACGATGGAGGAGACCCAGGACAGAAGGGTCAGATTGGGAATGGGAGGGGGAGTTAAAGTGCTGAGCAACCGGGAGAACAGGTAGGTTAAGGCGGACTGAGCGAAGGTGTTCTGCGAAATGATCATCGAGCCTGCGCTTGGTCTCGCCGATGTAGAGAAGTTGACACCTGGAGCAGCGGGTACAGTAGATGAGGTTGGAGAAGGTGCAAGTGAACCTCTGCCTCACCTGGAAAAGACTGTCAGGGTCCTTGAATGGAGTCAAGGGGGGAGGTAAAGGGACAGGTGTTGCATCTCCTGCAGTTGTAGGGGTTAATTACAATAGACAATAGACAATAGGTGCAGGGGTAGGCCATTCGACCCTTCGAGCCAGCATCACCATTCAATGTGATCATGGCTGATCATCCCCAATCAGTACCCCGTTCCTGCCTTCTCCCCATATCACCTGACTCCGCTATTTTTAAGAGCCCAATCTAGCTCTCTCATGAAAGCATCCAGAGAACCCGCCTCCACTGCCCTCTGAGGCAGAGAATTCCACAGACTCACCACTCTCGTCTCCATTCTAAATGGCTTACTCCTTATACTTCAACTGTGGCCCCTGGTTCTGGACTCCCCCAACATCATGAACATGTTTCCTGCCTCTAGCGTGTCCAAACCCTCAACAATCTTATATGTTTCAATGAGATGCCCTCTCATCCTTCTAAACTCCAGAGTGTACAAGCCCAGCTGCTCCATTCTCTCAGCATATGACAGTCCCGCCATCCCGGGAATTAACCTTGTAAACCTACGCTGCACTCCCTCAATAGCAAGATTGTCCTTCCTCAAATTAGGGGACCAAAACTGCACACAATACTCCAGGTGTGGTCTCACTAGGGCTCTGTACAAATGCAGAAGGACCTCTTTGCTCCTATACTCGACTCCTCTTGTTATAAAGGCCAACATGCCATTAGCTTTCTTCACTGCCTGCTGAACCTGCATGCTTACTTTCATAGACTGATGTACAAGGACCCCCAGATCCCGTTGTACTTCCCCTTTTCCCAACTTGACGCCATTTAGATAGTGATCTGCCTTCCTGTTTTTGCTACCAAAGTGCATAACCTCACATTTATCTGCATTAAACTTCATCTGCCATGCATCTGCCCACTCCCCCAACCTGTCCAAGTCACCCTGCATTCTCATAGCATCCTCCTCACAGTTCACACTGCCATGCAGCTTTGTGTCATATGCAAATTTGCTAATGTTACTTTGGGGAGACAGTGGTTTGGGTGGGAAGGGACTAGTTGACCAGGGAGTTGCGGAGGGAACGGTCTCTGTGGATAGCAGAAAGGGGTGGAGATGGGAAGATGTGGCCAGTAGTGGGATCCCGTTGGAGGTGGCGAAAATGTTGGAGGATTATATGCTGTATGCGACGGCTGATGGGGTGGAAGGTGAGGACAAGGGGGACTCTGTCCTTGTTGCGAATGGGGGGAGGGGGAGCAAGAGTGGAGCTGCGGATATCGAGGAGACCCTAGTGAAAGCCTCATCTATAACGGAAGAGGTGATGCCCCGTTTTCAAAAGAATGAGGACATCTCCGATGCTTGGGTATGGAAAACCTCATCCTGGGCGCAGATGCGGAGTAGACAGAGGAATTGGGAGTAGGGAATAGAGTCTTTACAGGAAGCAAGGTGGGAAGAAGTGTAGTCTAGATAGCTATGGGAGTCAGTAGGCTTGTAGTAAATGTCGGTCAATAATCTGTCTCCTGTGATTGAGACTGTGAGATCCACAAACAGTAGGGAGATGTCGGAGATGGTCCAAGTGTATTTGAGTGCAGGTTGGAAATTAGTTGTGAAGTTGATGAAGTCAGTGGGTTCTGCATGGGTGCAGGAGGCAGCACCAATGCAGGAGGTAGAGTTCGGTGATAGGGCCAGTGTATGCATGGAACAGCGATTGTTCGACGTACCCTACAAAGAGGCAGGCACAGCTGGGGCCCATGCGAGTGCCCATAGCCACGCCTTGGATTTGGAGGAAGTGGGAGGAGTTGAAGGAGAATTTGTTGAGGGTAAGGATCAGCTCTTCTAGGTGGAGGAGAGTGTTAGTAGATGGAAATTGGCAGGTTCTGCAGTCGAGGAAGAAACGGAGGGCTTTAGGACCTTCCTGGTGGGGGATTAGGTGTAGAGTGACTGAACATCCATGGTAAAGATGAGGGAGTGGGGTCCTGGAAAACGGAAGTCATTGAAGAGTCGAAGAGCGCGTGTGAGGTTTCTTGGACATAGGTCGGGAGGGATTGGACCAGGGGGGATAGGATGGATTCGAGGTATGTGGAAATTAATTCAGCGGGGCATGAAGGAACTAAGGATGTTGTTTTATACTGAAAATAGACACAATATACTGGAGTAACTCAGCGGGTCAGGCAACATCTCTGGAGAAAAAGGATGGATGATGTTTCGGGATCAGTCTGAAAAAGGGTCCCGGCCTGAAACATCACCCATCCTTTTTCTCCAGAGATGCTGCCTCACCCATTGAGTTATGCCAATGCTTTGTGCCTATCTTCAATCAAGTTTAACTTGTTTTCACAGACTACAAGTATCTATTTATTCAAGGATATATTTCTAAGGTTCATGTTACTGGAGCATTCATCCAGTCACTTAAGTTTGAATCTTAACATGACAGTTTTGAATTTAAATTATCAATACAAAAAGCATTGAGAATTGCCTAGTGTGCGTAAAGTGACTGAGGTTGCTGGATTGTTAAAAGCCCAATTAGCCCAACAATAACCTTCAGAAAATAATTTTTTTGTCCCTGCCAGATTTGATTTGCATTTGTCTTTCACCAACTGGTGGAATAAATCATGTACCAGTAGAACATGCCAAATCTTCATTTCCACTGCTTTCTGCTTAATGGAGGATGAAGATCGGCACATTGGAGGGGGGCGGCACGATGGCGGGACGGTAGAGTTGCTGCCTTACAGGGCCAGAGACATGGGTTCGATCGTGACCAAGGGTGCTGTCTGTACGGAGTTTGCACGGTCTCCCCCGTGACCGCGTGTGTTTTCTCTGGGTGCCCCAGTGTCCTCCCACATTCTTTGTGGACGTACAGGTTTGTAGGTTAATTGGCTTCTGGAAATTGTATATTGTACCCAGCCTGTAGGATCGTGCTGGTGTGCAGGATGATCGCAGGGTCGGCGCGAACTCGGTGGGCTTTGGGGTCTGTTTCCATGTTGTATCTCCAAACTAAACTAAATATGGAAACAGACCCCTGAAAGCCAATTGGCGAAATAAGCTGCCTTCCGTCACAGTGAGGAATGTGGAGGAGTCAATGTGGTGGATGTTTATGTTAAAATGTATTTTGTGTGTTCTGTGGCTTTTTATTTTTATGACTGTATGGCAAATCAAATTCCTCGTATGTTGCAAAACATACTTGGCTGATAAAGTATGATTCTAGTTGGCACCCCTCAGTCATGACTGACCATGGGTGATGCATCCTAGTTTGCAGTTGACGTGTGGTCGGATGCAAGCCTGGGCGATGTCATATGGAGGACCCACGCAGCACGTCCCCCATCTCCATGTCAAAGGAACAGCAGGGCCGTTACAGTTTGGCACCAGCGCCGTCGCAGGAGCTGCCAGAGCGAGGTTGTAGACAACGACGAACTGCCTTAGGGGCTCCGACTCCGGATTTTCTTGAGGTTTACTCCAGGAGCCTTTTCCATGACTTGATATGGCCACAAGGCAGTGGAGGTTTTAAATCCTAGATGGACCGCCTTCCCAGGCTGACGAGCCCCATCTGCCCGAAACTCATGGGGGCGGGAGCGTCTACCTTCCCGTGCAGGTCTATAGCACCTGCCCACTGATTATGGTTATGATTATGATTATGAGATGTAAACCCCTCCATTTCTTTCATAAGCGATTCAATGTCCCCAGTGAGGGGCAAATCTTTGGATTTCTAGAGAAGGAGGCGTAAAACAGGTCTGTCCTTCTGCTGTGAATATAGACACAAAAAGCTGGAGTAACTCAGCGGGACAGGCAGCATCTCTGGTGAGAAGGAATGGGTGACGTTTCGGGTCTGGACCCTTCTTCAGACGTTCTTGTGCTGCACTATTTTATGTTCTATTAATTGAATAAATGGGGTGTGGCTGGTTTGAAGCATGATTGATGTGTGGTGCAAGGTGCAAGGTGGATTCAATGAGCCACAGTGGGAAGTCTGTCCTGAACTTGTGTATCATAGAGGGACTGAACGAATCCACATATCATCCAAACTTTAACTTCCACCTTTTCTGCCATGACTTGCCCCAGCCACACGAAGGAAACATTTCAAACTCACGATCATCCATTTCATGGGCAGATTCCCAGGCTCACATCTATTTCTCATCCTGGCCGCACCCATTCCTATCTGACTAACTTTTTTCCAGCCCCACAACCCTGGACAACTTCATACACTTTAATTGTTGATCCTCCTGCACATTTCCCACACTTCTCACACCATTAATGGCAACTGTGCTTTTGGCTTTGAAAATTCCTTTCCTGAACTGTTATACCTTTCCCCATAAGATGTCTTAGCAATGCCTCTAAGTGCAAACTATTAGTCAAATGTCCCAGAGTTTCTTCTTGGATGCTGTAGTTTAGTTTAATTTAGAGATACAGCGTGGAAAAAGGCCCTTCAGCCCACCGGGTTCACGCCGACCGGCATATTAACACTATCCTACACAATTTACCTACAAACCTGTACGCCTTTGGAGTGTGGGAGGAAACCGAAGATCTCGGAGAAACCTTGCACGGTCACAGGGAGAGCGTACAAGCTCCATACAGACAGCACCCGTGGTTGAGATCGAACCCGGGTCTCTGGCGCTGTAAGCGCTGTAAGGCAGCTACTCTACTGCTGCACCCATCGTAAATTTCATGTTAAAAAAGCCTTTGAGAAGCATGTATTCCTTACCGTTTCCCCATGTTAAAGCAGTAATGGGCACTCAAGTATTTGTAAACTTCCAAATATTACTTAAAGTCACCCCCCCCCCTCCACTTCCCCCAACCCCTCTGTTTTTATTTGTGTTTACATGGAATTCAAATGAATAATATCCAGTGGGACTGATGGCACAAAAGTACATCGTGTCTCCCATGCTTTTCTCTTTATTCAGATTTATATTTATAAATAGATATCTCGTTTATTGAAATACGAAAAGGTCATAAGGAATAGGAGTAGAATTAGGCCATTCGGCCCATCAAGTCTACTCCGCCATTCAATCACGGCTGATTTATCTCTCCCACCTAACCCCATTCTCCTGCCTTCTACCGGTAACCTCTGACACCCGTACTAATCAAGAATCTAATGATGGGGGAGTCCAGAACCAGGGGCCATAGCCTCAATACAACAGTTTATCCAAAGAACAGCACCTTCAGCAATGAAGCATCCTCTTTGCAAGGCAGTGGGAGCTTCAATCTGGATCATCTGCTCAGTAGAAGGATGTAAGCCAACTCTATGTGTCTGAAGGAACTGCAGATGCAGTTTTAAACTGAAGATAGACACAAAATGCTGGAGTAACTCAGTGGGACAGGCAGCATCTCTGGAGAGAAGGAACGGGTGACGTTTCATAGAAACATGGAAAATAGGTATAGAAGTAGGCCATTTGGCCCTTCGAGTCAGCACCGCCATTCAATATGATCATAGGTGATAATCCAAACTCCGTTCCTGCTTTTTCCCCACATCCCTTGATTCCGTTAGCCCTAAGAGCTAAATCTAACTCTCTCTTGAAAACACCCAGTGAATTGGCCTCCACTGCCTTCTGTGGCAGAGAATTCCACAGATTCACAACTCTCTGGGTGAAAATGGTTTTCCTCATCTCAGTTCTAAATGGCTAATCCCTTAAACTGTGACCCCTGGTTCTGGACTTCCCCCAACATTGAGAATATTTTTTCCTGCATCTAGCCTGTCCATTCCCTTAAGAATTTTATGTTTCTAAGATTCCCTCTCATCCTTCTAAATTCCAGTGAACCCTTCTTCAGACGGGTCTCGACCCTAAATGTCACCTATTCCTTTTCTCCAGAGATGCTGCCTTGTCCCGCTGAATTACTCCAGCATTTTGTGTCCATATTCGGTGTAAACCAGCATCTGCAGCCAGGTCCTTCCCACACATTCAGCCTTCCATGACAGAAAAAAACAGGATGAAGTGAAGATGTGATTTTACGCAACATTTCTTTACCGCTGAATGCTATTCCTTCCTCCCCTTAATGGTTATTAGGCCTGCAAAGTGTTATACATTTGTCAGAAACTCATGAAATGTCACTGATGTAAAATAATATATTTTGCAAAGCAATCCTCTCCCCCTCCTGCCCTGCATTTCCTTTATGCACTGTTCTTAGCTGCACCGTAGCTAGAATAAACAATGAGAACGCCTGGGCCAGCAAGGCTCTGTGCAAATATTGGGAACGATACTGTGGAAGGGAGCTAAGCTGGTTTGGGGGCTGATTAGCTGTTGCCCTGCTTGTCCTATCTCGCTTTAAAGAGCTGGGGGAGGGGGTGGAAAGATGGGGGATGGAAGGTTAGGTCCGCGCGTCCTCAGGTTGGTACATTGCTGCCATCTAGTGTCCAAGAGATCCTGAAATTGCAGGCATCCAACCAGTTTAGCGAGGGAGCGTAGGAAGGCACTGCAGGTACTGCTTTAAACTGAAGACGGACACACAATCTCTGGAGCAACTCAGCGGGACAGACAGCATCCCTGGAGAAAAGGAACAGGTGGCGTTTTGGGTCAAGACCCTTCTCCAGACTGCTGACAAGGGAGAGATCATCACATTCACTTCAAGAAAACATGGTCAAACTTGGTCAAACCCAGTCCACACAGCACTCATTTCCCACTGGATAGGGGTGATCTTATAGAGGTGTACAAAATCATGAGAGGAATAGATCGGGTAGATGCACAGAGTCTCTTGCCCAGAGTAAGGGAATCGAGAACCAGAGGACGTAGGTTTAAGGTGAAGGGAGAAAGATTTTATAGGAATCTGGGAAGTAACATTTTCACACAGATGGCGGGTGTATGGAGTGAGTGTATGGAGATATGTAAGGATAGTCCATGGCAGAGGAGGTAAAGACAGGGACTATCGCAACGTTTAAGAAGCAATTAAGCAGGTACATGGATCGGACAGGTTTAGAGGGATATGTGCCAAATGCAGGCAGGTGGGACTAGTGTAGATGGAACATGTTGGTCGGAGTGGGCAAGTTGGGCTGAAGGGCCTGTTTCCACTATGGCACTATAAGTCTCCTTCTTAACCAACCCATGCTATTTTGTGAGACTGATGCTCAGGTCAGCAAACCTTGTGTAGACTAGAGACTGACCACTGGACCACAGGGTCTTCAGAGCTCCAAACCACTGAAGTTATAAGTTCAGAAGGACATAAATGATACGAATAGAATTAGGCCATTTGGCCCATCAAGTTTACTCAGTCATGCAATCATGGCTAATGTATCTCTCCCTCCTAACCCCATTCACCTGCCTTCTCCCCATAACCCCTGACACCCGTACTGATCAAGAATCTATCTATCTCTGCCTTAAAAATATCCATTGACTTGGCCTCTACAGTGGCAAAGAATTCCAGATTCACCACCCTCTAACTAAATAAATTTCTCCTCATCTCCTTCCTAAAATAACGTCCTTTAATTCTGAGGCTATGGTCTCTAGTCCTAGACCCTCCCACTAGTGGAAACATCCTCCCCACATCCACTCTATCCAAGCCTTTCACTATCCTGCATGTTTCAATGAGGTCCCCCCATCATTCCTCTAAACTCATTCTTGTGTCTAAGTTGCAGGTTCGTCCATACCAAAACCTTGAGTGCAGCATCAAAGGTGTTACTCTAGTGTGTCACTGGGGCAGTCAATAGACAATAGACAATAGGTGCAGGAGTAGGCCATTCGGCCTTTCGAGCCAGCACCGCCATTCACTGTGATCATGGCTGATCATGGACGAGGAAACACTTTTTCTCACAGAGAGTGGTGAGTCTGTGGAATTCTCTGCGTCAGAGGGCGGTGGAGACAGGATCTTTGGATGCTTTCAAGCGAGAGTAGATAGGGCTCTTAAAAATAGCGGAGTCAGTGGGATATGGGGAGAAGGCAGGAACGGGGATTGGGGATGATTGGGGATGATCAGCCAGGATTGGGGATGATCAGCCATGATCACATTGAATGGCGGTGCTGGCTTGAAGGGCCGAGTGGCGTACTCCTGCACCTATTGTCTATTGTCTATTGTCATCCACAATCAGTACCCCGTTCCTGCCTTCTCCCCATATCCCCTGACTCCGCTATCTTTAAGAGCTCTATCTAAATCTCTCTTGAAAGCATCCAGAGAATTGGTCTCCACTGCCTTCTGAGACAGAGAATTCCACAGATTCACAACCCTCTGTGTGAAAAAGTTTTTCCTCATCTTCGTTCTAAATGGCTTACCCCTTATTCTCAAACTGTGGCCCCTGGTTCTGGACTCCCCCAACATCGGGAACATGTTTCCTGCCTCTAGTGTGTCCAAACCCTTAATAATATTATGTTTCAATAAGATATCCTCTCATCCTTCTAAATTCCAGAGTATACAAGCCCAGCCACTCCATTCTGTCAACATATGACAGTCCCGCCATCCCGGGAATTAACCTCGTGAACGTATACTGTGCTGACAAAAGAGGCATCTGAACAGCAAAATGTGAAACCAGTCTGCCCCATCAGGTGAATATTAAAGATCCCTTGTTAATACGTTGATAAATACTGAAAACTGAAGGCATTTTACCCCGAGTAGGGGAATCAAGAACCAGAGGATATAGTTTTACGGTGAGGGGTGAAAGATTCAATAGGAATCTGTGGGTAGTGTTTTCACTCAGAGAATGGTGGGTGTGTGGAAAGAGCTGCCAGAGGAGGTAGTTCAGGCAAAAACATTTAAAAGGCATTCAGACAGGTTCAGAGGAATATGGGTCAGTCACGGGCAGATGGGACTAGTGTAAATGTGGTAGTTTGGTCATCATAGACGAATTGGGCCGAAGGACCTGTTTCTGTGCTGAATGTCTCTGACTTGAGCTATTGAATATCCATTGCTTAATGAACATAGAAACATAGAAAATAGGTGATCATCCAAAATCAGTACCCTGTTCCTGTTTTTTCCCCATATCCATTGATTCCGTTAGCCCTAAGAGCTAAATCTAACTCTCTCTTGAAAACATCCAGTGAATTGGCCTCCATGACCTTCTGTGGCAGAGAATTCCACAGATTCACAACTCTCTGGGTGAAAATGTTTTTCCTCATCTCAGTCCTAAATGGCCTACCCCTTATTCTTAAACTGTGACCCCTGGTTCTGGACTCCCTCAACATCGGGAACATTTTTCCTGCATCTAGCCAGTCCAATCCCTTAAGAATTTTATATGTTTCTATAAGATCCCCTCTCATTCCTACTAAATTCCAGTTAATACAAGCCCAGTCGACCCATTCTTTCATCATATGTCAGTCCCGCCATCCTGGGAATTAATCTGGTGAATTTACACTGCACCCCTCAATAGCAAGAATGTCCTTCCTCAAATTTGGAGACCAAAACTGCACACAATACTCCAGGTGTGGTCTCACCAGTGCCCTGTACAAGTGCAGTAGGACCTCCTTGCTCCTATACTCAATTCCCTGAACATCACTGAAAGATACCAGCATCTGCAGTTCCTTGTGACTTCACTGAAATACATGCTCAGTTATCTCATGGCTCTACATGCCACCTTGCAGTGCATCCTAATGATAACAAGTGCCACGCGTACTGATTTACGCAATATCCTCAGAGCGTAAAAGGCTAAATGCAAGTTCTTTCTTCAGAGCTGCCGAAGTCCATTTTTATTATCTTTTTATTTTTCTAAACTGGATTAGCCTAATGAGACGGTTGGCACCTCAGGTTAGGAATGAACTGCAGATGCTGGTTTAAACCGAAGATAGATGCAAAAAGCTGGAGTAACTCAGCGGGACAGGCAGCATCTCTGGAGAGAAGGAATGGGAGACCCAGACTGAAGAAGGGTCTCGACCTGACACGTCACCTATTCCCTCGCTCCATAGATGCTGCCTCACCCGCTGAGTTTCTCCAGCATTTTTGTCTACCTTCGATTTTTCCAGCATCTGCAGTTCTTTCTTAAATGTTAAAGCAGAAGGTCACTTCCATCACTGGCAGATGCTCCCTGCAATCCCCCTCACAGGCCCGATCTCTCGCTCATTTCTATCCCTTCATACTTCAAAGACAAAAATGCATCTTGTTGCCATTAATTTATAAACGGATTTAGGAGCAGCTGCGGGCAAATTAATTCCTCAAGCCTATTCAGACATTCAATTAGATTATGTTTAAGAAGGAACTGCAGATGCTGGAAAAATCAAAGGTAGACAAAGATGCTGGAGAAACTAGATTATGATTGTCTCCAACCACCTCCATACCTGATATCAAGCAACTGGATCATCCTAGCACAACCAGAGAGCAGCCCTCAACAACTATCTACCTCATTGGTGACCCCCAGACTATCCTTGATTAGACTTTGCTGGCTTTATCTTGCACTAAACGTTATTCCCTTATCACGTATCTATACACTGTAAATGGCTCGATTGTAATCATGTATTGTCTTTCTGCTGACTGGATAGCACACAACAGAAAGCTTTTCACTGTACCTCGGTACACGTGACATTAAACATGTCTCGGTGTCTCCCTCTCCCCTGACTCTCAGTCTGAAGAAAGGTCTCGACCCAAAACGTCACCCCCCTTTCGTTCTATCCAGCCTGATCCGCTGAGTTACTCCAGCATTTTGTGTCTACCATAGGTGTTCAACCCATCTCCATTACTGTATGTTCACATCTCCATTACACATTACTGAACAAACCTCCGCCTACCTAGGAGATTGATGGATCTTGATGGGTCCCTTTTAACGTGGAACAAAGGGAGGTTGGTTACTTGTCTGCACAAGCGGATTTGTATTACAGACATAATAACCAGGACTCAACTGCATGCAATGTTTATTTTATGCGGCTGTTTGCTCTTGCTGATATACTGGGGAACAGGACCGGTGATAAAAAATCAGGGTGAATAATATCAACCTTTTAATTTTTTAAGAAAATATCTTAGTCTCCAGTAAGTTTGGTGTTGTCAAAAATCTGACCATATTTATTCTCACCCTTGAACTTAAATAGCAAATCAATTTAGTGTCTCCGTAAAAATCTGCAGCATATAAAGGATAGAAACTCATTCTCAATCACTAGCACGAGTTTAGTTTAGGTTTAGAGAAACAGCGTGGAAATAGGCCCTTCAGCCCACCGAGTCCATGCCGACCAACGATCACCCATACTCTAGTTCTAGACTGGAGACAATTTTATACAAGCCGACAAACCCACATGCCTTTGGAATGTGGGAGGAAACCGTAGTCTGGATTGAACCTGGGACACTGGCGCTGTCAGGCAACAACTTTATACCTAACCCTAACAGAGGCAATGAAGTAACATATGCAGAAAGCCACTATTCCTCTAAAATTGGCTTTCAACTGTATAATGTACTCTTGTGTTACAAACTGCTTTTGAAAATCACAAAGTTCACCATACGTTACTGTCTGGGGCATTAGAGGCTGAGGGAGGACCTGCTTGAAGTGTATAAAATAATATAAAAAGTACATGGGAGTCAGTGATAGGGCGGGGTCAAGGAAAGAGCGTTCACGTCGCGGCCCTGTTTCCACCAATCTTTCCACCATCACGCACAAGAACCACAAGAAGCACAATACAGACACCATTGTATGCAGATGCCGAGAAGTGTGTTCTGCTCTGGCTGAACAACTTCTAATCTTGTGTGTGGACTCGATAAGAAGAAGTGATAGGGTAGACAGTCAGAACATTTTTCCCAAGATGGAAATGTCAGAGTAGAGGGCATAGCTTTACGGTGAGAGTTTAGTTTAGTTTAGTTTAGAGATTAGGTTAGAGAAACAGGCCCTTCAACCCACCGAATCCATTCCGACCAGCGATCTCCACACACTAACACAATCCTACACACACTAGGAAAAATTTTCAAATTATACCAAGTCAATTGGCCTACAGACTTGAACGTCTTTGGAGTGTGGGAGGAAACCTGAACTCCCAGAGATAACCCACGCAGGTCACGGGGAGAACATGCAAACTCCATACAGACAGCACCCGTGGTCAGGATTGAACCCAATTCTCTGGCGCTGTGAGGCAGCAACTCTACTGCTGCGCCACCGTGCCATTGTTGTCAACATCGGGAGTTTCTGCACTTGTCTCCCACGACAACACGGTGGCACAGCGGTAGAGTTGCTGCCTTACAGTGCTTGCAGCACCGGAGACACAGGTTCAATCCTGTCTACGGGTGCTGACCATATGGAATTTGTATGTTCTCCCTGTGACTGCGCGGGTTTCCCCCTGGGTGCTCCGGTGTCCTCCCACACTCCTAAGACGTACAGGTTTGCAGATTAATTGGCTTGATATAATTATAAACTGTCCCTAGTGTGTGTAAGGACAGTGTTAGTGTGCGGGGATCGCTGGTTGGCGAGGACTCGATGGGCCGAAGGGCCTGTTTCCGCGCTGTATCTCTAAACTAAACTAAACACTTGTCTCCCACCTCAGTGTCGTTCGTTGAGCAGTGTAAATGCTGAAAGTCCTACCTCAGCGCACAGGCCATCAACTCTACAGCTGAGATGTTGTCAGCCAAGATTATATGACCAGGTCTGTGGATTGGAGTTTGAACTTCTGGCTGAGCTGTGAAGATGCCACAGTTGAACTGCAGACCGAGGTTCAGATAGCTTGCACAGATCAGGGGTTATGTGGTGCAGAGTCAGTGTGGAATCCCTAATGCACTTGCATTAATTTGCTGTGACACTATCTTACCCAGTTAAAATAAATAGGTTGAGACTGCCATTAAATTAAAGTTGCTGGAGATCCACGTGATACGTCCACACATTACAGCGCCCCACATGCGTCCAAGGCCAGTGAGATTAATGGCTACTTGGAAAGGATTACAAGTGAATAATTGAATCAGTGCTCTGATGTCTTATACGTGAAATAGTAAATGTCTCAGCAGTAATCTGGTTAGTTCACATGGTTTTATGGACACTAAGAAGTCATTAGACTACTACTTTAAATTCAGGTTACTCTGTTGTGGGGTTTTGAGGTTTGATGTAGTTTTGTGGTACACTTTAGGAAACCACTAACAGTCGGTTTGGTGGATGACAATTCCTTTAATGAGGAGTGAACTGTTGCACTATCGTTTCTACCAGTGCATTAAAAAAAACAGATATAATCTACCATTAGGATAGTGTGGCTTTAGTTTATTCCTGCACATGTACTGTTTTATAATTCGCTGTGTTGTTACTGTAAAAA
>CM075995.1:3952930-3984685 GCA_038087875.1 Malacoraja senta
AGGGCCTGTCCCGCCAGCATGCGATTGCATGCGTCTAGCACGACCAAACGGAAGCGGAGTTCGCGCTAAATCCGCGGTAAGTATGCGCAAAGTTCGCGCGTGACGTAATTTACGTCATACTCACCAATCAGCTGGGCAGGAGGCGGGCCGACTGAATTGGGACATCGCACGGCGTCGGGCGGTGACGTCATCACGCACCGGCACGCCGGGCGGTGACGTTATCGCGCAATGCCATGTGCTAGGCGTACGCCGTCAAGACACTGCGTACAACGTCGAGACGCAGTGTACGCCCTCAATGCGCCTGCGGGCCGACAGGCTGTTGGCGCGCGGGATTTTCGGACAGTGCAAGATTTTTGGAGCCCCGCGCGATGTCGGGACCAGCCCCGTACAAATCCATACGCCTCCGGCGATCGAAGTGGCACCGGCCCCACGCGGCCACATGCCTCAAGCGACCACGTTTGGTCGCGCTAGACGCATGCAGTCGCATGCTGGTGGGACAGGCCCTTTACTCCAGCATTTTGTGTCCACTTTATGTTCTGCTGTTGGTTGTCGGACAATTGTTGGTCATGAAAACATCACTAATCTTCCTTGAAATACGCCATACAATATGTTGCACTATCTGAAATGGTGAAAAGTTCTGAACCTGAAACTTTAGGTCTCCTTTTCGAACCAATGAAACAAAACAAAATATTCAGACGTGAAAATCTGCAATAATAAAAATATGGTGCAGCTGCACCACTGATCAGGCAGATACTGACTGATGGGTGGTGCAGCTGCACCATGTTCTTATTATTGCAGATTTTCATGTCTGACTATTTTGTTTTGTTTCATTGGTTCGAAAAGAGGAATTAAGACAACAAGGTAAAATTAACAATAGCTGCAATTGGATGAAATGTTATTAACTGCTCAGAAAAAAGGGCAGCATGTAAAACTAACAGTTGCCTCAGACTGTAGGAAGGAACTGCAGATGCTGGTTTAAACTGAAGATGGACACAAAATGCTGGAGTAACTCAGCGGGTCAGGCAGCATCTCTGTAGAGAAGGAATGTGTGATGTTTTGGGTCAAGACCCTTCTTCAGACTAGTCAGGGGAAAGGGAAACGAGAGATATAGAGGGTGATGTAGAGAGACATAGAACAAATTAATGAAATATATGGAAAAAAGTAATGATGATAAAGGAAACAGGCTATTGTTAGCTGTTTGCTGGGTGAGAATGGGAACCTGGTGCAACTTGGTTTCATAAGACAAGTTAGTTAGTTAAGTAGGTATGTTACAATACTTGCCTTCAGCGGCGCTGTAATTCTGTCACTGGCCGTGTGCGCGATTTTGGCGCCTTTAAGGGGGGGTGGGGTTAAAGCGCGGGTTTCTCCTCCCTTGTCCTGAATTATACTTTGTTGGAGTACCAGCTTCTGTGGAAGAAGCGTTCCGAGTGCCGTTTTGCGTAGTTTGTTTTAAAAATCTCCCAACAAGTTCAGCGTTGGAATCATTTTAAAATCATCTTCTGAAGCGTCAACGCCAACAACGGGGACGGATTTCACTCAAGGGAAAGGTAAACGAAAGTGCTTTATTTTAATGTATAAACGTTCTCCTTAAGAGGCCTTTAATTCACATATTTACATGCGACACGGTGATTTTATTCCCCGAATTAACGGCAGTATTTTTCATGCCAATACGAGGTTAAATTCACCGCAAATGAACATTCCAAAAGATCGCGTTCCAGAAATCCTCACTCGCAAGATGAATTAAATCCCCATTAATTTACAGGTATTAAACATTCAATTCCTTCCATTTGGCCTGTAAATTCATGAAAATTAGATTAAAAAATTATGTTATATTGTGAATTATTGTGTGAATGTTATTTGGACACAGGCTATTTAAAAATGTTAATCTATTCTTAAGAAATTGATAGATGTTTAGATCTAGTAATTGAATTTTGTAATTAGCTACAATTAGGTAACTAACTAATTATATGCTTTACTTTCATGTCTTCGAAGTAAGATTGTTTCATATTTGTTTCAGAATGCTTCAATCTATAATAACTGAAAATTTCTTTCAGTTATCATAATTTTTAAGAAAGTTATGGGCTTTTAACTGTCCTCGATCACAGCTTTTGTGTTAAGTCAATGGAAAAGCAATAGGGAACAAGATGCTAATTTCTGAGTATGATAATGGCCATAACTTTTTTAATACTGAAGATATGAAAGTGAATTAAGTGTCAAATTAAACTTCTTTTTATGCTTTATCTGATGGGATAAATTGCAGACTTTATTTTTAAAATCTCAAAATTTTGTAACATTGCTAAGTTAAGTTTATTATCATGTGTACCGAGGTTCAGTGAAAAGCTTTTGTTGCATGCTATACAGTCAGGAGAAAGACAATACATGATTACAATTGAGCCACTTACAGTGTCTAGATACAGGATAAGGGAATAACGTTTAATGTAAGGTCAAACCAGCAAAGTCCGATCAAGGATAACCCGAGGTAGTTCAACACTCAATTGAAAATGAAACTTTATATCTCCAGCTGTCTTCACTGACAATATTTCTGAAGCCCTGAACACCTTCATTCATCAATAGGATACGTTGGGTAAGAACAAAGGTAATTAATTCCATCATAAATTTTTGATTGAAGGGCGGCACGGTGGCGCAGCGTTAGCGTTGCTGCCTTACAGCGAATGCAGCGCCAGAGACCCGGGTTCGATCCTGACTACGGGTGCTGTCTCTACGGAGTTGGTACGTTCTCCCTGTGACCTGCGTAGGTTTTCTCCGAGAATTTCGGTTTCCTCCCACACTCCAAAGACGTACAGGTTTATAGGTGAATCGGCTTGGTAAATGGAAAATGGTCCCTGGTTGGTATAGGATAGTGTTAATATGCGGCGATCGCTGGTTGGCGCGGACCCAGTGGGCCAAACGGGCCAGTTTCTGCACTGTATCTCTAAACTAAAGTTATAGATTCCTGCAGAATGGAAACAGGCTCTTCAGCCCAACTTGCCAACACTGACCAAGATGCCCCATCTACACTAGTCCCACCTGCCCGTGTTTGGCCCATATACCTCTATACCTGTCCTATCCATGTAGCTGGCCAAATGTATTTTTAAAGTTGTTATAGTACCTGCCTCAACTACTTCCTCTGGCAGTTCGTTCCATGTACCAACCAGGCTCTGTGCGACAAAGTAGAACGATCTGTAGAAGGATCTCTATCCAAAACATCACCCATTCCTTCTCTCCAGAGATGCTTCCTGTCCCGTTGAGTTACTCCAGCTTTTTGTGTCTATCTTGGGATACCACATCCTGACTGATCTTCTGATTAAGACATAGAGATCATAGAAAAATAGGTGCAGGCCATTCGGCCCTTCGAGCCGCCACCACCATTCAATATGATCATGGCTGATCATCTGAAATCAGTACCCCGTTCCTGCTTTTTCCCCATATCCCTTGATTTCTTTAGCCCATAAGAGCTAAATCTAACTCTCTCTTTGAGATGTGGGAGGAAAACCCAAAGATCTCAGAGAATATCCACGCGGGTCACGGGGAGAACGTATAAACTGCGTTCAGGCAGTACCTGTAGTCAGGATCGAACCTGGTTCTCTGGCGCTGCAAGGCAGGAACTCTTCCGCTGCCCCACCGTGCCGCCCCAGGTGCTGAAATTCTGAGCAAACCACAAAGTGCTGGATGAACTCAGCGGGTCAGGCAGCAGTCTGAAGAAGGGTCCTGATCTGAAACATCATCTGTTCATTCCCTGCACAGATGCAGCCTAACCTGCTGAGTTTGTTTGTGTTTTGCCGGGGATTATCTAACTTGCTTCCAGGGGCACGTTTAGTGTTTGTCCCAGCTCAGATGGAGAAATGCATCACTATGGATTGCATATGCTTCCCTCCTGCCTTCTTCCCTCAGCTCTCTCTGATGCAGACCCTTGTCAATGCCACATGAGAGTATGTAGTTGTCCAATGTAACTGTCTGAGTTGTCTCAACATTGAATTATGGCACTGGGCAAGCACCATAACTTCAGTTTAGTTTAGTTTAGAGATACACTGCCTTCTTCCCTCAGCTCTCTCTGATGCAGACCCTTGGGTGACGTTTCAGGTCGGGACCCTTCTTCCGACTTCTAGGTTTCAACATTAAATTAATCATATAGAACTCCTTAACTGGGGTAACATAGAAACCACCTGACTGATCATTCGACCGAAACGTTGCCTATTTCCTTCGCTCCATAGATGCTGCCTCACCAGCTGAGTTTCTCCAGCATTATTGTCTATCTTCGATTTTCCAGCATCTGCAGTTCCTTCTTAAACATAGAACCACCTGAGATTTGTTAACCTGGTGGAAATCAAAGAGACTTTTCAACAGTTTCTTGTCCAAGAAGGTGGTTTAATGAGGAATGCTGTGGGTCTGGAGGAGCCATTAACAAAAGCCAATCTTTACAGTCTTCAGCGATATCTGCTTTAGGAATAGGGTTGAGACACTCGAGAATAAGGTTGAGACAACTTAACCAAGTAACTTTTTCACACAAAGGGTGGAGGGCGTATGGAACGAGCTTCCAAAGGAGGAGGACTATTGCAACGTTTAAGAAAAAACTAGACAGGTACATGGAGAGGACAGGTTTGGGGGGATGTGGGCCAAACACAGGCAGGTAGGAATAGTGTAGATCGGACTTGTTGGTCGGTGTGGCTAAGTTGGACCAAAGGGCCTGTTTCCACACTACAGTGGCTTGCAAAGGTTTTCATACCCCTTGAACTTTTCCACATTTTGTCACGTTACAACCACAAACGTAAATGTATTTTATTGGGATTTTATGTGTTAGACCAACACAAAGTGGTGCATAATTGTGAAGTGGAAGGAAAATGATACATGGTTTTCAAATTTTTTTACAAATAAAAAACTGAAAAGTGTGGCGTGCAAAAGTATTCAGCCCCCCTGAGTCAATACTTTGTAGAACCACCTTTCACTGCAATTACAGCTGCAAGTCTTTTGGGGTATGTCTCTACCAGCTTTGCACATCTAGAGACTGAAATTTTTGCCAATTCTTCTTTGCAAAATAGCTCAAGCTCAGTCAGATTGGATGGAGTGCGTCTGTGAACAGCAATTTTCAAGTCTTGCCAGAGATTCTCAATTGGATTTAGGTCTGGACTTTGACTGGTCCATTCTAACACATGAATATGCTTTGATCTAAACCATTCCATTGTAGCTCTGGCTGTATGTTTAGGGTCGTTGTCTTGCTGGAAGGTGAACCTCCGCCCCAGTCTCAAGTCTTTTGCAGACTCTAACATGTTTTCTTCCAAGATTGCCCTGTATTTGGCTCCATCGATCTTCCCATCAACTCTGACCAACTTCCCTGTCCCTGCTGAAGAAAAGCATCCCCACAGCATGATGCTGCCACCACCATGTTTCACAGTGGGGATGGTGTGTTCAGGGTGATGTGCAGTGTTAGGTTTCCGCCACACATAGCGTTTTGCATTTAGGCCAAACACTTCAATTTTGGTCTCATCTGACCAGAGCACCTTCCTCCACATGTTTGCTGTGTCCCCCACATGGCTTGTGGCAAACTGCAAACGGGACTTCTTATGGCTTTTTTTCAACAATGGCTTACTTCTTGCCTCTCTTCCATAAAGGCCCGATTTGTGGAGTGCACGACTAATAGTTGTCCTGTGGACAGATTCTCCCACCTGAGCTGTGGATCTCTGCAGCTCCTCCAAAGTTACCATGGGCCTCTTGGCTGCTTCTCTGCTCAATGCTCTCCTTGCCCGGCCTGTCAGTTTAGGTGGACGGCCATGTCTTGGTAGGTTTGCAGTTGTGCCATACTCTTTCCATTTTCGGATGATGGATTGAACAGTGCTCCGTGAGATGTTCAAAGCTTGGGATATTTTTTTATAACCTATCCCTGCTTTAAACTTCTCCACAACTTTATCCCTGACCTGTCTGGTGTGTTCGTTGGGCTTCATGATGCTGCTTGTTCACTAATGTTCTCTAACAAACCTCTGAGGCCTTCACAGAACAGCTGTATTTATACTGAGATTAGATTACACACAAGTGGACTCTATTTACTAATTAGGTGACTTCTGAAGGCAATTGGTTGCACTGGATTTTATTTAGGGGTATCAGAGTAAAGGGGGCTGAATACTTTTGCACACCACACTTTTCAGTTTTTTATTTGTAAAAAAATTTGAAAACCATGTATCATTTTCCTTCCACTTCACAATTATGCGCCACTTTGTGTTGGTCTATCACATAAAATCTCAATAAAATACATTTACGTTTGTGGTTATAACGTGACAAAATGTGGAAAAGTTCAAGGGGTATGAATACTTTTGCAAGCCACTGTATATGACTCTGTGACTCAATGACTCTATGACTATGAGTTTATGACTCTTAATACCAACTCTCCCTACCATCCAATTCCATCACTGAGCTCTTGTTCCTTTCCTTGATGCTGCTGCATCCTCCAGCACCGTAATTCCTCATACCCACCTCAGGTGACTCATTCTGCAATGCACCATCCTCCAATTCTCCACCCCCTAACGCCCTATTATCCTCCACTCTCAGATTTGGTAGATATGTTCCAACTACTCAGTTTATGTATGGGGGGGATATTAACCATACAGAAACATAGAAACATAGCAAATAGGTGCAGGAGTATGCCATTCGGCCCTTCGAACCAGCACCGCCATTCAATATGATCATGGCTGATCATCCAGAATCAGTACCCCGTTCCCGATTTATCCCCATATCCCTTGATTCCGTTAGCCCTAAGAGCTATATCTAAATCTCTCTTGAAAACATCCAGTGAATTGGCCCCCACTGCCTTCTGTGGCAGAGAATGCCAAGAATTCACAACTCTCTGGGTGAAAAAGTGTTTCCTCATATTAGTCCTAAATGGCCAACCCCTTATTCATAAACTGTGACCCCTGGTTCTGGACTCCCCCAACATCGGGAACATTTTTCCTGCATCTAGCCTGCCTAATCCCTTAAGAATGTTATATGTTTCTATAAGATCCCCTCTGATCCTTCTAAATTCCAGTGAATATAAGCCCATATTTTTTTTTATCAGGATTTGTGATTCACTCCCTTTACCCTATCAATACCATGGCAGTTGTTAACTCTGCATTCCACAATATAACATCCCACATTTTAAAACATTCTCTCCTTCATCCCCCAACTCACAAATTGCCATTTTAATGGCTTGTTATATAACACATTATTAAACATATCCCAGTGGAGTGAGCAAGCTGTTTATTGAAAAAAAATGTTTTCACAGTGAGAGTGAGTTGGATTTGTTAGCACCTGCATGCATTTCATTGATATAATGCTTTGAGTTAATTTACTGATATTGTCTTTCACCATGAAGTTCATTTATTTCATTTAAGTCATTCAATAGACATTAGACAATAGGTGCAGGAGTAGGCCATTCGGCCCCTCGAGCCAGCACTGCCATTCAATGTGATCATGGCTGATTATCCACTATCAGTATCTTCTCCCCATATCGCTTGACTTTGCTATCTTTAAGAGCTGTATCTAACTCTCTCGTGAAAGCATCCAGAGAACCAGCCTCCACCGCCTTCTGAGGCAGAGAATTCCGGAGACTCACAACTCTCTGTGTGAAAAAGTTTTTCTTCATCTCTGTTCTAAATGGCTTACCCCTTATTCTTAAACTGTGGCCCCTGGTTCTGGACTCCCCCAACACCGGGAACATTCTTAGAAGTCTTCTAACAATGATAGACACAATTTGCCACAGTAACTCAGCGGGTCAGGCAGCATCTCTGGAGGAAAAGGATGGGTAACATTTCAGTTCGGGACCATTCCACAGACTGGGGGCGGGGGAGGGAGGCGCCACAGAGGTAGAGTTGCAGCTTTTCAGCGCCAGAGACCCGGGTTCGAACCTGACCAGGGCTGCTGTCTGTACGGTGTTTGTATGTTCACCCCGTGACCACGTGGGTATTCTCCGGGTGCTCCAGTTTCCTACCACACTCCAAAGACATACTGGTTTGTAGGTTAATTGGATTCGGTTAAGATTGTAAATTGTCCCTCCTGTGTGTAGGATAGCGTTAGTGTGCAGGGATCACTGGTTGCCGTGGACTCGGTGGGCCAAAGGGCCCGTTCATGCGCTGTATCTCTAAACTAAACACGTAAAACCACGATATGCTCCTCAATACGTTGCCTGAACTTTGGATGTCCCTCTGGATTGCAATTGTGTCTGCACAGCACCAGCAATCATAAGGTCCTAAGGTCGTTAGTGATAGGAGCAGAACTAGGCCAGTCGGCCCATCAAGTCTACTCCGCCATCCAATCATGGCTAATCTATCTCTCCCTCCAAACCCCATTCCCCTGCCTTCTTCCCACTACCCCTGATACCCGTACTAATCAATTATCTATCTATCTCTGCCCTAAAATATCCATTGACGGCCTTCACAGCCTTCTGTGGCAAAAAATTCCACTGATTCACCACCCTCTGATTAAAGGAATTCCTCCACATCTCCTTCCTAAAAGAACATCCTTTAATTCTGAGGCTCTAGTCCTAGATTCTCCCACTAGTGGAAACATCCTCTCCACATCCACTCTATCCAGGCCTTTCATTATTCGGTAAGTTTCAATGAAATTCCCCCCTCTTCCTTCTAAACTCCAGCGAGTACAGGCCCAGTGCCGTCAAACGCTCATCTTATGTTAACCCACTTATTCCTGGGATCATTCATGTAAACCTCCTTTGAACCAGTCCTTTTTCTCTCTTGGTATATTGGCCTTCACTTAGGCAGTGGACCTCTCCTGACAAAGGCATTGGGAGCTGGATGTGGTGTGAAGAGCTCTCCCGTGCTTCTTCAAGGTCTACAGTTGGGATAGACTCGGGCAATGTGGTTCCCATAATTTTAATATGCTTCCATTGAGCAGAATTGGAGATATCGGGTCGCAAAGTGGCACAGAGCTGCTGCCTTACAGCGTTTGCAGCGCAAGAGACCAGGGTTTAATCCTGACTACGGGTGTTGTCCGTATGATGTTTGTATCCATGTGGGTTTTCTTTGAGATCTTCGATTTCCTCCCACACTCCAAAGACGTACGCGTTTGTAGGTTAATTGGCTTGGTATAAATGTAAAAATTGTTCCTGGTGTGTGCCGGATAGTGTTAATGTGCGGTCATCTCTGGTCGGTACAGACCCGGTGGGCCAAAGGGCCTGTTTACGCGCTGTATCTCTAAACAAAACTAAAACACTCCACATCCTTCTGGATACGAGGAAAACCTCAACTATGACTTTTGCAGGGACAACAACTGGAAGCAGAGAAACCTCAGCTGCTGACAAATTGGAACATTACATTGTACAGAAACCCTTTCAAATGATCAAAGCCTGCGCTGCAATGCAATGGGTGAACCTATGTGTGAAGGATTGTACATATGTGGTTTACTAATCTATTGACTGCCTTTTGTATGCAGACCTAGATTGTTTATTCATCTCAGACCTCACCTCAGAACCTGTCTCACTAAACGGCACAGTGCGGAGAATAGTTATGTTGAACACGTGACAATCACTTTGTACAGTCCTACGTAATTGTTATTTCAGGTACTCATTATTTTCCTGGCGCCGGCTGCAGTTAAGAAAATCCAGACTTAGATGTGGTCTAATATAGGGTTCGTTTAAAGGGGCCAACCCATCAAGGTAAGTTTTCAAACTCATTTTTTGCCTGACATGGAGGCAGCATATCTTTAGTTACGGCATTCTAGCAGGTTATTAACCTCTACTGCCCCACCAGACAAACCGGCATAGCCAAACCACCAACCAAACCAGAATGTCAAGAAGTTAAGAATAGTTTAATAAGTTTAAGAATAAGGGGTCGGCCATTTACGACTGAGATGAGGAAAAGCTTTTTCACCCAGAGAGTTGTGAATCTGTGCAATTCTCTGCCACAGGCAGCAGTGGAGGCCGATTCACTGGATGTTTTCAAGAGTGAGTTAGATTTAGCTCTTAGGGCCAAAGGAATCAAGGGATTTGGCGATAAAGCCGGAACGGGGTACTGATTGGGGATGATCAGCCATGATCATATTGAATGGCGGTGCTGGCTCAAAGGGCCGAATGGCCTACTCATGCACCTATTTTTCTATGTTTCTAAGTTCTTGTGGCTTTGATTCTTATGTGATTTTTTTGCTAACAAGCAGTAACACTGTGATCTTTCCCGTTCAAAAACTGTAAATACCTGGGCGTGCATGTCTGTGAAGATCTGTCCTGGACCCAGCACGTTGATGTAATCATAAAGTCAGCCCTTCAACGCCTCTAGACCGTAGACATTAGACTTTAGAGATACAGCGTGGAAATAGGCCCTTCGGCCCACCGAGGCCGCGCCGACTAGCGATCACCCCGCACACTAGCGCTATCCTACACGCTAGGGACAATTTACAATTTACATAAGCCAATTAACCAACAAACCTGTACATCTTTGAAAAGTGTGGGAGGAAACCGTAGCTCTCAGAGAAAGCCCACACAGTCACAGGGAGAATGTACAACCTCCGTACAGACAGCAGCCATAGTCAGGATCATACCCGGGTCTCTGGCGCTGTAAGGCAGCAACTCTATCGCTGCGCCACTGTGCCGCCTTTATTTACTTGGAAGATTGAGGAGATTCAGCATCTTGACGCATACTCTCTTGAACATCTACAGGTGAACATCTACAGTCGAGAGCAGATTGGCTGGTTCTACGACAGCGTGGGTCAGCAATGCCCAGGCATGAAGTAAATTGCAAAAGGTGGGGGACCCATGTCCATCACGGGTATTGACCTCCCCAACATCGAAGGGATCTACAGATGTTTCTGCCTCAAAAAGCAGCCAGCTTCATCAGAGACCCACACCACCCTGGCCACGCTCTCATTTCACTTCTGCCATCCAGAAGAAGATACAGGAGCCTGACAACTATAACATCCCAGTGCAGGAGAACCTTCTTCCCCACAACCATCAGGCTATTAAATATTACAACCTCCCACTAGGCTCTGAACTATATTGAATTTGGGGGCATTGTTTTTTTGTCTTTGCACTGTTATTGATTGATTGTTAGTGTGTGTTTTTTCTTAATGTACTGAAGATCCAAGTAGACAACCCACCACCACAGGGATGGACATTAACGGCAAAATCTGCTCACTCGAGAATTCTTGAGACTGCAGGGCATTTAACCATATAACCATATAACAATTACAGCACGGAAACAGGCCATCTCGGTCCTTCTAGTCCGGGCTGAACACTTACTCTCACCTAGTCCCATCTACCTGCACTCAGACCATAACCCTCCATTCCTTTCCCGTCCATATACCTATCCAATTTATTTTTAAATGATAAAATCGAACCTGCCTCCACCACTTCCACTGGAAGCTCATTCCACACAGCTACCACTCTCTGAGTAAAGAAGTTGCCCCTCATGTTACCCCTAAACTTTTGTCCCTTAATTCTCAAATCATGTCCTCTTGTTTGAATCTTCCCTACTCTCAGTGGAAAAAGCTTATCCACGTAAAATAGAATTTTAAAATAGAACTGGTGAAGATGATCAATACAATCCACTATTGCTTGTGGTTTCATTGCAATTTTGGAGGTTACTCCAGTTTATTCCATTATGATCACGGGCAAGTATGGCCAATACTTACCTGGCAGGGGAGAATCGGTGGTCATGATGGCCGATCTCAAGGGACGAGGTTATCCCATTGCACATCGTGTGTGCTGACGCCTGCGATGTCCCAAAATTAAGGTGGTGGGTGTATGGAACAAGCTGCCAGAGGAGGTAGTTGAGGCTGGGTCTATCCCACCGTTTAAGAAACAGTTAGACAGGTACATGGATAGGACAGGTTTGGACAGATATGGACCAAACGCAAGCAGGTGGCACTAGTGTAGCTGGGACATTTGTGGCTGAAGAGGGGTTTCGGCCCGAAACGTTGCCTATTTCCTTCGCTCCATAGATGCTGCTGCACCCGCTGAGTTTCTCCAGCATTTTTGTGTACCTTGTAGCTGGGACATGTTGGTCGGTGTGGGCAAGTTGGGCCTAAGGGCCTGTTTCCACACCGTATCACTCTATAACTCTATGACTAAATGCGGGGGTACTCAACTGCAAACGCGTGGTAGTGGGGGACTGGGTTCGCGGCCACGGTGGCGCAGCGGTAAAGTTGTTGCCTTCCACCGCATGCAGCGCCGGAGACCCGGGTTCGATCCCGATTACAGGTGCTTGTCTGCACGGAGTTTGTACGTTCTCCCCGTGACCCGCTTTCTCCGAGATCTTCGGTTTCTTCCCGCACTCCAAAGACATACAGGTATGTAGGTTAATTAGCTTGGTGTATGTGTAAAATTGTCCCTAATGGGCGTGGGATAGTGTTAATGTGCGGGGATCACTGGTCGGTGTGGACTCGGTGAACTGAAGGGCCTGATTCCGCGTTGTATCTCTTAAAAGAAAAGTCTATTTTGCAGTCATGTAACTGCACTCACCAGGAACAAGGGATGCAATGCCTGGAAGTGGGGCACATAGTCAGGATCAAGTGGCTGCTAATCAGCCAGAATAAAGTGAAGGATAATGTTCCTGGAGCACTGATCCAATGGTGCACTTTCACCCCAACTTGAGAAGTCCACCAGCGTGACATTCATTTCCTCCAACAGACAGACATTGACGTGATTATTTTTCAGTGTAACTGCCAATTAGTGCCGAATTATGGTGTGTTGTGGACCTGGTAGTGATAAAAAGGAGACTTGGTCGACTGAAACTCATTTAGAGTTTAGAGTTTAGAGATACAGCACGGAAACAAGCCCTTCACATTTGTCGGGTCCGGGCTGACCAGCGATCCCCGTACACCAGCACTATCCTACACACTGGGGACAATTTACAATCTTTACTGAAGCCTGTATGTCTTTAGAATGCGGGATGAAAGCAGAGCACTCAAGGAAATCCCGCTCGTTCACGGGGAGAATGTGCAGACAGTACCCGGAGGCAGGATCGAACCCAGGTCTCCATCACTATAAGGCAGCAACTCCACCGCTGCGCCACCGTGCCACTCCTCAGGAACCTTCAGACAGGAACCTTATAGCCATGGGAAAGGAGGCTGTGAATACTTTGGATGCAAGCACAGCCTTTTGCGGTGGAAGGCTATCATTTAAATCTGTCCCATTACCGAGTCCTTCACTAACAGCTTTTTTTTCATATGTAGATAATTATTTCAGAATTCTCAAAGTCCCGAGTGCATTTGTGATGCTGTTTGCCTGAGCAGATTTTCTCCTGACTTTAAGGTGTGAAAAGAAAGTTATAATTCTCAGGTGGGAATTGGCCCTTATGGACTTCACATATTGCAAGCTCGTGCTTCTGAATCTATGAGAATATTATTGACAGGCAGGGTGAAGTTATTTCCTCTCCAGAAGGTGCAATACATTTCAGTTGAGCCAGCTGGTGCCTTGAAAACAGACTGAGGGGAAGGGGATGAGAACTGGATATGAAAGAAAAAAGAAAACATCTGTTAGCTTATGCACATCTGTAAATTCTGATTTTTAATTTTATTTTCGAGTTTTTGGACCATGAAATTTTAAGCAGCACGGTGCCGCAGGGGTAGAGTTGCTGCCTTACAACGCCAGAGACCCGGGTTCGATCCTGGCTACGGGTGATGTCTGTACGGAGTATGTACGTTTTCCCCTGATCGCTTGGGTTTTCCCCGGGTGCTCCGGTTTCCTCCCACACTCCAAAGACATACAGGTTTGTAGGTTAATTGGCTTTGGTAAAGATTGTAAATTATCCCTAGTGTGTAGGGTAGTGTTAGTGTATAGGGATCGCTGGTTGGCCGAAGGGCCTGTTTCTATGCTGTATCTCTAAACTAAACTAAACTAATTGTCTCGGGTTGAGATTTAAGTCTCCAGTCTGGATCTGGGAGCTGAACAATGAGTCTGAAGAAGGGTCCCAACCCTAAACTTGTCTTTTCTCGAGAGATAGACACAAAAAGCTGGAGTGATTCAGTAGGACAGGCAGCATCTCTGGAGAGAAGGAATGGGTGACATTTTGGGTCGAGATCCTTCTTCTCTTTCTTTTAAAATCTTTTATTGTTTTTTTTTCAAAAAAACAACAAAAAAACATAAAAAACAGAGCAAAAAGAATAATAAACATAACAATGGTATTGATACATAGGGATCAGGATTACATTAATAACAGGTATAACCTAATATGAGACCAGTGTCAAAATACACAATGAATATAGACCTCTATGTAAATATAGTTAAATCTTTAAAAGGGAACTTATAAATGTAAAAAAAACTGCAAAGATAAAAAGACAAAAAGAAAAAGAAAAAAGGAAAAAGACAAAACCCCCCTAAACTAAAGAAAAAAAAAATTAATAATAATAAAATAAGAATAAAAATAAAATAAATAAAAAAACAAAGCAAAGCAAAACAGAATCTGAACTGAGAATTTCAACAATTTAAGTCTGTTTGTCGTCAAGTCCGTTCCACCCTATAGAGGTAAAATAAGAGACCCTTCTTCTCTGATGGAGCAGGGCTAACATTACCTGGTGCGACAGATGCTAAACCAATTGGGATTTCTGAATAATCGGATAGTGGATTATCATAAATAAATTACTCCAGCACTTTGTGTTTAGTTTAGTTTAGCTTAGTTTAGAGATAAGGCACAGAAACAGGCCCACAAAGTCCGCACCGACCAGCGATCCCCACACACTAACACTATCCTACAGACACTTTATAGACAATTTACATTTATACCAAGCCAACTAGCCTACAAACCTGTACGTCTTTGTAGTGTGGGAGGAAACCGAATTTCTCACGCGGTCACGGGGAGAACGTACAAACCGTACAGACAGCACCCGTAGTCGGGATCGAACCTGGGTCGCCGGCGCTGCAAGCGCTGTAAGGCAGCAACTCTACCGCTGCGCCACTGTGCCGCCCTATTATTTTGTAATAATATTTTGTAAACCAACATCTTCCAGTGGATTTGCAGTTTTGCAGTAATAGTTTTATGGTAATAATCAGTGAGGGACCCCTTAAATGGAATTTGAAATCGCAATAGATATATAGCAATCAATATTTCTCATGTTGAACCGGTGCCCAAAGGCAGAAGGTGCCACCACATACTCAGTATTAATGGATAGAGACATTTCGGGTTGGACCCTTTTCCAGACCAATCTGAAGAAGTGCCCCAACCCGAAACGTCACCTGTCCATTTTTTCCAGTGATGCTGCCTAACCCGCTGAGTTAGTCCTGAATTTTGTGTCTCTTTGTGTCTATCTAAACCAGCATCTGCAGTTCCATTGTATTTGTGTAAGAAGGAACAGCAAATGCTGGCTCACACCGAAGATAGACACAAAATGCTGGTGTAACTCAACGGGTCAGGCAGCATCACAGGAGAAAAGGAATAGGTGACGTTCCGGGTCAAGACCCTTCATCAGATTGTTCCTTTTTATTACTCAGTATTAATGTTCAGTCTTGGTAGAATGTTATGATTTCATTTGAGTGACTGTGTTCTCATCCTTCAACATTACAAGCCAGGAAGAGGTGTTTATTTTGGTATGTGGATGTGTGGTGTAATTGCTGCATGATAATGCGAGTCTGAGCATCAACATCTGTGCATGTGAGAGAATCATTAAACTTGTCTTTGGCAGTAGAATCGCTAAAAGGAATTATTCCATTGATTCCAAACCCGTCCCTCTGGTCATTATCACATTTCTGTTTGTGACGCCTTGCTGTGTGCAAAGTGGTTGGTGTGTGCCCTGCATTCTCTACTTCAACAGCATTCCATTAATTGTAAAGAAATTTGAGACGCCCAGAGGCTTTGAAACGTGTCTATATAAATGCAAAGCTTTTATTTATTCCTTATTCTATTTGTGTACTTTAGTTTAGTTTAGTTTCGAGAAACAGCGCGGAAACAGGCCCTTCGGCCCACCGAGGCAGCGATCCCCACACATTAGCACTATCCTATACACACTAAGGACAATTTACAATTCTACCAAGCCAATTTATCCTACACATGTCTTTGGAATGTGGGGGGAAACTGGAGCACCCGGGGAAATCCCGCAGGTCACGGGAGAAGGTACAAGCTCACTACAGACAATCACCCGTAGTCAGGATCGAACCCTGGCCTCTGGCGCTGTAAGGCAGCAACTCTACCGCTGCGCTACTGTACCGCTGTAGCATTGTTCACTATCCTATAGAACGATAATCCAGCCCATTGAACTGCTTCATCAAGTAACTGCTCTAAAATGGTGTTATCAGTCTAAATTTGCAGGCTAATTTACCAGACAATCAACTTGTTATATTATTAAATATTGAATCTTGCCTGAGGCTGAGTATGGAATGAAGAGGATTAAAGGTCTTTGATGTCAAGTGCTGAAAAGAGCTTCTGCCAACAGTTACAATGATTGAAGCAAACAGATGTGGAAGTAAACGTCAATGAATAGCTCTTATGCATAGATAGAAAGGTATAACACAGTAACAAGCCTACAATGTCTGTGCTGAACATGATGCCAAGATGAACTGATCACATTTACAACATAGTAAAGTGCAAATTACATGGAAAAGTCCTTGAAAATTATCTATGTCAGATGAGTCAATGACAGTACATAATCCACATCATCACAGTAATACATAAATAGAAACTGTTGAAAATATTTAGCTGGTAAAGTGCCATCTATGGAGAGTTAAAATTTCAGGTGAAAGTTATGTTTACTGGATCACCATTTTCTTAGTGTTACCTGCAATGCATTAACATAAAACCTAACACAGATAACCCCTAACACAATAACAATATTGGAGAAGATGGCTTGAAGGGCCGAATGGCCTACTCCTGCACCTATTGTCTATTGTCTATTGACGTTTCAGGTCAGGATTCTTAACATTAGTATTATAGATAATCTTCAAACATTTTTTTGCCTTAGTTGGCCAAAACCTATACTGGAGCACTGAAGACACTTAATTTTATCCTCAATATCTCTCTCTTCGCTGAGAGATGTCTCCTGAAATATGGGAGATGGTCCACATCTTTTCAAGGTCTTGCTGAGAGCTGTTATTATTAGAAGGCGGTATCGTACGGCAGGGGCAGGTTGGTAGAGGGCCTTTGCTTGAGAATGTTGAGATTGACTTAGTTTGGTTTGAGATACAGCACAGAAACAGGCCCTTTGACCCACCGGGTCCACACTGTCCAGCAATCCCTGCATATTAACACTATCCTACACACTCTGGGATAATTTACACTTATCCCAAGCCAATTAACCTACAAACCTGTACGTCTTTGGAGAGGGGGAGGAAACCGAAAATCTCAGAGAAAACCCACATGGTCACGGGGAGAACGTACAAACTTTGTACAGACAGCACCCATAGTCGGGATCGAACCCAGGTCTCTGGCACTACCGCTGCGCCATCGTGCCACCCAGTGTAAGGCCCATCCTGTTGTGTGCTACAGAGAACCAATTATCAATGATTCAATCCATCTGCCTCGAACAGAGACCCAAGTGTTCTCTTCCCCCACGGCCGAATGATCCCTTCGACCTGTATCCAACACTGTTTTGTTCTGTTTCTGTGGAGCAGGGTTGCAGTATTTCAGATGCAAATCGTGCCCCACAATAATCAACATGCTGGGGATTAATGCACCTAGTTCCAGTTTCCACTTCAAGTAATAAGATGGTCTTAAATATCCTTAAAATTAAAATTAAAGGGCACAGGTTTAAGGTGAGAGGGAGGAAAACTCACCTAACCTGTTCAATAGATATGGATAATTATTCTTATGTTCACCTCCTCATTGTTATGTATATGGTTCCTAGCCAAAGCTTTCCAATAACTTTCCCCCATTTTACACAACTTCTTAAATGTTAGCTGCACTTTAGTAAATCGTGTTGCCTGAATTTTCATCCGTAAGTCCACACACACCAACCCATCCATAATGCCCAAATCTAAATATGTCTGCAAGTTGCACCCCTTTAATTATATGCACAGCCTGACCATACTTTCTTAAGTTCATAAGTGATAGGAGCAGAGTTGGGCCATCCGGCCCATCAAGTCTACTCCACCATTCAATCACAGCTGATCTATCTTTCCGTCTCAACCCCATTCTCCTGCCTTCTCCTCATAACCCATGACACCCGTACTGATCAAGAATCTATCAATCTCTGCCTTAAAAATATCTATTAACTTGGCCTCCACTGCCTTCTGTGGCTATAATTCCACAGTTTCACTATCCTTTGACTAAAGAAATTCCTCCTCATCTTTCTAAAGGTATGTTGTTTTATTCTGAGGCTACAACCTCTGGTCCTAGACTCTCCCACTAGTGGAAACATCCTCTCCACACCCACTGCATCCAGTCCTTTCACTTTCTCCTGCTATTTCTCCTCTGATTTCTGCTTGCACACGCTGACCTCTGGAAAATCTCCGATGCTGTTGCGTTGAACCAAGCCTCTCACATCATCCTACCATCGAGGAAACTGATGGATTCACCAAGTTCTCGTGAGGTGGGAGTGGGCAACCAATGGAGGACCTGGGAGGAGGGACCGCCGTGAGGGGGGTGGGGTGGGAGAGAACAAAGGAGGACCCGGCCTGGGGGAAGCGCTGTGAGGGGGGTGGAGACAAAGGAGGACCAAAGAACAAAGGTGGTAAACATTGTAACTTTGTCGCTGTCCTTTATGTAGTGACTCTTTGCATACCTTGGGTAAAAATATCACTGTGACTCGTCACATGTGACAATAAAGTATCATTCATTCGTCTCTCATGTCTCTAGTTCTACCACCAGTGGTAATATTACCTTCTTAAACATTGCTGTATTTCCCCATTCTGTGTACACCCCTGTGATCTTTGCAGTGTTGTTCTTCGTAAAGAATATTTTCACTTGATTCCCCCGATTTTCCTGTCGTAGCCTGTATCACTGCTTTGCCATTGTCACTGCTCCACTTGATGCATCCCTATTTCTCACACAATGGATGAGTGTCCTGTTAATCTCTCGAGTAGCAAAATCCCAAACGCAATGTTCAAGTAGTATCCTTGCCTTTCTTTTCATTGATGCGTGATTAGACGGAAGAGGGTTACAAATAAAACATACTTTAATGATGGCGACACCTCTCGACTAAACTGCAGTGTCTGATAGAAGAATGTATTGAGGTCAAAGCACATGACACGCCAGTTTTTAAAGTTAACTGGCTGTCCCACTATACGAGCTAATTCAAGAGCTCTCCCGAGTTTAAAAAAAAATCAAACTCGTGGTAAGCATGTAGAATGTACGTAGCGGGTACGTCGGAGCTCGAGACGTCTCTTAGCGGCTCGTAACACTCACGGCAGGTACTCGGGAAACGCGGTAAGCTCGTGAAGACTCATGAAGATTTTTCAACATGTTGAAAAATGTCCACGAGAGCCCCGAGTACCTACGAGCGGCTATTACCGTAATTCTCTGAGTTCGAATCAGGGTAAACTCGGGAGAACTCTTGAATTAGCTTGTACAGTGGGACAGCCCCTTTATGCTAATTGTATATCACCTACAGCACCCAGATAAATCACAGACGATGCAGCCATCTTTCAATTTTCTATTCAGTCCAACCAGGCTATGGCTGGGTCCCCATGATGTTATCCAGACACCCTAAGGAGATGGTGGAAGCAGTTAGCTTTGTGAATTAGGCTGTTTTCTCTCTGAAAATAACTCCTTGGGACTTTAGATAGACACAAAATGCTGGAGTAACTCAGCAGGACAGGCAGCATCGCTGGAGAGGATTAGATGACATTTTGGGTCGAGACCCTTCAGACTTTGGGGCATCAGTCCTTGGGACTTTAGTTTAGTTTAGTTTACTATCAAATGTACCGAGGTACAGTGAAGAGTTTTCGGTGGGTGCAGTCCAGTCAGTGGAAAGACTGTACACGATTTCAATCGAGCCGCCCACAGTGTACAGATACATGATAAAGGGAATAATGTTTAGTGCAAGATAAAGCCAGTAAAGTCCGATTAAAGAAAGTCCGAGGGTCTCCAATGAGGTAGATGGTAGCTCAGGACTACCATAGTTGTCGATGGGATGGTTCAGTTGCCTGATGACTCAGGTTATTGACTTCTTCTCACTCTGCCCCCAACCTTACACTTTTCCCTTGTGTTTGCTTCAAGCAGGCTGGTTGCTTCAACCACCCCATGTGCCAAACAGTTCCATATCCTCATTAATCTGAGTACAGCACGAGAAAGCAAAATTAACAGCCTTAAACTTTGGTGAGCATGTTTGCAAACAAATGCCAATACTATGCATGAACGCACCAATTGTCCTCAATGGCGTCTCAACAGTGAAGACTGGATAGATTTCTGGCTTCTCTGTTGCTCCCTGATCCCATCAGGGGATGAGATAACTCGAATACTTTTTTCATGAGTAAATGAAACTCCAAGTCTAAGAGTTTAATTAATTTCTTGTCCGTGTTGAGCTTACTGTCAGGCCTTTGCTTCTCTTTTAATTACACTGTATTGCCCAATAGTCTTATAGTTTGCCGGGATTAACCCACATGGAAAGGTTTGAAGAGTGCTTTCATTGTTAATGAGAAGGTAACTTGCCAATTACATGCACTCTGCAGCCTTCGTGAGACCTTAATCAAACAAAATCCAAACTGCACGCAGCATTTCGAGGGCTCTTTGGCAAGGCTGTGTGCAGTTTACTAATTCAGCTATTCACACTTTGATTGTACAGCTTCTGATCATCTGTTCAAAGGCAGCTGCTCCATAGAAACACAAATAAGAACTTTACTATTCACCAGCTGTCCCGTCTCACACTTGTTTTGTGCTGGGCGAGAATTCAGGTCAGGCGCAGCTTTCGAGACAAGGGAAACAACAACACGGAAGAGAGACGGAGAGGTTTTTTGTTTTGCTGTCGAGTTGCAGTATGATAGGAACTTAACGTGGAAAGCAAATTCCAAACACGGAATACCGACCCAGCCAGAACTCACAGTAGGAAAAGGGGTGCAAAACCTCATGTTTGAGCATCTGCTTGCCGGAAACTTTTAGAGTTAGAGCAAAAACAAAGCCAGGCCAGTTTAGTTTAGTTTGGAGACACAAAGTTTGGAGAAACAGGCTCTTCAGCCCACCGAGTCCGCACCGACCAGCGATCCCTGCACACTAGCATATCTAAAACTCACTAGGGACAATTTGCAATTTAGTTTAGAGATACAGCATGGAAACAGGTCCTTTGGCCCACCGAGTCCTCACAGACCAGCGAACCCCATACAATAGCACTATCCAACACACACTAGGGACAATTTACAACTTAGTTTAGAGATACAGCATGGAATCAGGCCCTTTGGCCCACCGAGTCTGCACCAACCAGCGAACCCCGTACACTAGTACTATCCTACACACACTAGAAGCCAATTAACCTACAAGCCTGTACGTCTTTGGAGTGTGGGAGGAAACCTACGCAGATTACAGGGAGAACGTACAAATTCTGTACAGACACCACCCGTGGTCAGAATCGAGCCCGGGTCTCTGGCGCTGTAAGGCAGCAACTCTGCCGCTGCACCAAAATAAGTATGTGAACAGGAAAAAATATATAACTGAAATAATAAAGAACTGGGAGTTGAATTAAGTTGGAAACTGCAGTAAGACAGAACGGGAAACCTAGGAGCATTTGAGTTTGATCGAGTGCTCTTCCATTTCCACCACACTCACTGAGAGTACCCAGTTGGAATCACCAAGGCACTCTTCATTGGACCTGACCGGCTTCATCACCAGAAATTAATTTTCTATTGTATTTCCACACAATTAAAGCCCAACCCTATCACCTCACAATGGTGATGGTGGATCTGCATGTAAGCTCCAATCATCCCCTGTGGGGAGTGTGTCCTCTTGACATTCTTCAATAGAAATTCCAAGGTTTTATTGTTAAAGATAGACCAATGTTTGTTAAAAACACAGGTCGACAAAAGTGCTGGAGAAACTCAGCGGGTGCAGCAGCATCTATGGAGCGAAGGAAATAGGCAACGTTTCGGGCCGAAACCCTTCTTCAGACTGATGGGGGGTGGGGGGGGGGGGAGGGGAGAAGAAAGGAGAAAGGAAGAGGAGGTGCCCGAGGGCTGAGGGAGAGCTGAGAAGGGGAGGACAGCAAGGGCTACTGGAAATTAAAATCACATTGAGGTGGGCTGCGATGCAGGGAATTCCCATGGTCAATGAGCAGAAAGACCTGGCCACATGTGCTGTATCTGTTCTTTATCCTTTAAAAGCCAGAACCAAAGATTTTTTGGGACCTTAAATGTAGAGTGGACATTTCTCTTTAATCTGAGGTCTCCACCCAATCTTACCGCTTTAAAGTATGAGTAGCACCAAATTTAAAAAGTTCAAGCTGGTTCAGAACTCATCATTTATCATTTTAAGGTGCATTTTGTTTCTCAACAAGGGTTTAACGCAAGGGACTTCGTATTTGCGGAGTGGCCAGGGTGCAACTCATCCTTGATTATGTTGCCGGCCTTGCCGAGGCAGCATGAGGTGTAAATGGAGTCAATGGAATGGCGGTTGGTTTGTGTGATGGTCTGGGCTGCCTTCACAATTCTCTGCGGTTTCTTACGGTCTTGGATGGAGCTGTTCCCAAACCAAGCTGCAATGCATCATTTAGAGAACACAAAGGCACAACAGTTCGTGCTGTTGCTTTACAGGGCTACAGGAAGATACTGATTGTGCAGGAAGGAACTGCAGATGCTGGTTTACACTAAAGATAGACACAAAGTGCTGGAGTAACCTTGTCGGTCAGGCAGCATCTCTGATGAAAAGGAATAGGTAACGTTTCGGCTCAAGACCCTTCTTCTAACTCTTCTACTCGACCTGAAAAGTCACCTATCCATGCTCTCCAGACATCCTGCGTGATCAGCTAAGTTACCCCAGAACGTTGTGTCTTGTTTTGTAATCCAGCATCTGCAGTTTGTTGTAGTCTAGATTTCCACAGGTTTGTAATTTGGTTAGAGATTATTGTGAAGTGACTTTCTTCTTACTGGAGAACGTCACCTATCCATGTTCTCCAGAGATGCTGCCTGACCCATTGAGTTACTCAAGCACTATGTGTCCTTTCAGAGGGCAATCGACCTCAGCTTGATGCAAAGGAAAAGATCACTCACACTTAAGATAGACACAAAGTGCTGGAGTACCTCAGCGGGTCAGACAGCATCCCTGGAGAAAAAGGATGGGTGACGTTTCGGGTCGGGACGCTTTTTCAGACCCATACCTTTTCTCCAGAGATGCTGCCTGACCCGCTGAGTTAGTCCAGCACTTTGTGTCTATCTTTGCTATATACCAGCATCTGCAGTTCCTTTCTACAGATTTCAGATTCCTCAGCAAAATTGGTATTCGGCTCGAGAAAACAATGAGGTCATTCAAACCATTATACAGATGATCAAACCAATAGGCTTCCCCCGAATGATCCACGTGGGGCTGGTCATTCTGTGGTCTGCACCTACCTGGATGATTTCAGCCACATCAGCCTTTCTGGTCTTGGACCTAGTGAACATCATCCAGTGCTCCTTCCCAATGCGGAACTGTTCTCACCGCTTTTTCACTGTGGACGAGACAGCTCGGGTAAGCAAATTGTGGAATAGAGTCACATAGCACAGAAACAGGCCCTTCGGCCGAACTAAGCTGGTCCCATTAAACCACGCTAGGCCCATATTCCCAAAACCTTTTCTATCCACGTTCCTGTCCAAGTGTCTTTTAAATGTCATGATAGTACCAGGCCTCAGTGGAGTCACTGTGGCGCAGCGGTAGAGTTGCTGCCTTACAGCGAATGCAGTGCCGGAGATCCGGGTTCGATCCCGATTACTGGTGCTGTCTGTACGGAGTTTGTGCGTCCTCCCCGTGGCCACATGGATTTTCTCCGAGATCTTCGGTGTCCTCCCACATTCCAAGATGTACAGATTTTGTAGGTTAATTATCTTGGTAAAAGTAAAAATTGGCCCTAGTGGGTGTAGGATAGTGTTAATGTGCGGGGATCGCTGGTCGGCGCGGACCCGGTAGGCCGAAGGCCCTGTTTCCGCGTTGTATCTATAAACTAAAACTAAGCCTCAACTACCTCCTCTGGCAGCTTGTTCCATATTCCCACCACCCTCGGAGTGAAAAGGTTACCCCTCAGGTTGCTATTAAATCTTGCCCCTATCACTTTAAACCTACGTCCTCTCATTTTTTTTATTCACCTACGCTGAGTAAAAGACAGGAGCTCTTTTCATAACCTGATGATACGATGGACTACTTTATAGCCACTGAAATAATTTGAAGTTTAGATATCATTGTTATGCAGTAAACACAATAGCAACATAAACACCTCAAGCTACCAGAAACAGAAATTAGGTGGTGACCAGATTATTCTTTTGAAATGCAGGTTGAAGCTTAAACATTGTCCAGGACTTTCTTACTCTCAAACAGTGCCACGTGATCCTTGGAGGATTGACCAAGCTATCTGGATAAAGAGGGCGCAGCTTATAAAGTCATAATCATCGGGGGGCGCCGTTGAGTATGGCTGCCCTGCCAGCAGCTGTTAGTCTTTTCAACCTTTTAAAAAAAAAATTAGTTAGTTAAAAGTGTTTTGTTTGGAGATCTTTTAGTCTTTTTATGTGGGGGGGGAAGGGGGAAACTATTTTCTCAGTCCCTACCTGGTCGGAGATGCGGTTTTTCTCCGAGCCGGATCTTCGCCCCTTCCTCGCGGCCTACGGGCAGACTGGAGCGGCGTTTTCCTGCCGGGACCGGCCAGGACTTCAGCTTCGGCAGCGGCACAGCACTGAAGCGCCATCACGGAGCGAGCGATGCCTAACCCGGGTCGCCGTGCAGCAAGCTCCGGAGTGCTGTGACCGCCGGCACCAACATCGCGGAGCTGCGATCTGCGGTCTGCGGTCTGCGGTCTGCGGAGCTTCCAGCCGCGGGCGGCGCTGAACCTTGAACACCGCGGAGCCTGGGATCTCACGACGAGGTCGCCAGAGTCGGAGCATCGACCAGCGCGGCTCGTGGACTTTGGGAGCCGCGGTCTACTGGGAGGAAGTGGCCGCTCCAGACACTCCGGGCCGCGGAGAGTGTTCACCCGACGCCAGAGCTCCATCATCCGGCGAGAGGGCCTGAGGCATCGGGCTGCCGTAGCGGAGACTGCAGAGGCCTCAATAGGCCCCGACTATGGGTGAACTGGGGATGGGACTGGACTTTGCTGCCTTCCCCCACAGTGGGAACCATTGTGGGGGGATGTTTTTATGTTTATTGTTAAATTCTGCTAAATTCTTTAATGTTATGTATTATCTTTATTCATGTGCTGCATTTGGCGAATTTCACTACACCAATTGGTGTATGTGACAATAAATGTCTCTAAATCTAATCTAGTCATGGAGCTATATAACATGGATACGGACCCTTTGGCCCAAATTAACTATGCCGTCCAAGGCACCTACTTGAGCTAGTCAAGTAGACAAAAATGCTGGAGAAACTCAGCGGGTGAGGCAGCATCTATGGAGGGAAGGAATAGGTGACGTTTCGGGTCGAGACCCTTCTTCGACTGATGTCGGGGGAGGCGCGAAAAAGAAAGGAAGAGGTGGAGACGGTAGGTTTGAAACTCTGGAAATAGTTTAGCCAACACTCTGTGCGAAAAACTTGCCCCACTGGTGTCACAGGTAGATAGTGTGGTCAAGATGGCTTTAGGTACATTGGCCTTCATCAGTTAGGGTACTGAGTGTAGACGTTGAGATGTTATGTTACAGTTGTGCAAGACATCGGTGAGGCCACACTAGGAGTACTTTGTTCACTTTTGGTCACACTGATATAGGAAGGATGTCATTAAGCTGGAAAGAGTGGAGAGAAGATTTACGAGGATGTTGCCAGGACACTAGGGGCTGAGCTATAGAGAGAGGTTGGACAGGCTAGGAGTTTCTTCCTTGGAGCGCAGGAGGCTGAGGAGGGGGGATCTTATGGAGGGGTATAAGATCATGAAAGGAATAGATAGGGTGAATGCACAGTCTTTTACCCTGGGTAGTGGAATCAAAAACAAGAGATCATTCACCGATCGGGAAGAAGGTACAGGAGCCTGAAAACTGTAACGACCAGGTTCAGGAACAGCTTCTTCCCTACAGCCATCAGGTTATTAAACACAACAGCAAATAAGCTCTGAACTGCAACAGACTATTATTATTATTGCCCTATATTTGTTTATTTATTGAGTATGTGTGAATGTGTATATATACACACTGAACTGTGTTTTACTCCCATTGTGTAGTATGTTTACATATTCTGTTGTGCTGCAGCACGTAAGAATGTCATTGTCCTATCTGGGACATATGACAATAAAACACTCTTGACTCTTGACTTGTAGAAATAAGATGAGAGGAACAAGATTTAATATGGACCCGAGGGTCAACTTTTTCACTCTGAGGGTGGTGGGTATATGGAACGAGCTGCCAGAGGAGGTAGTTGATGCAGATACTATAACAGCTTTTAAAAGACACTTGGAGAGTACATGGATAGTAAAGGTTTAGAGGGATAAGAGAGTACAAGGTTAAGAGGGATATGGGCCAAACATGGGCAAATGCGACTAGCTTAGATGGGGCATCTTGGTCGGCATGGATGAGTTGGGCCGAAGGGGCTATTTCCACATTTGTGGGACTCCATACATTTTTACTTAAAATTATAACCAAAAGCGAAGCAGTCCGGCAGTCCGCAGCAGCGCAGGGATACGAGTGCTGGTAGCAGGTGCATTCAAAGGTTTCCTGCCAAAAAGCTCATTTGCCCCCTCATTTTCTGTAAGGACTAAATATCAGTCCTTTCATCAGCCTGAAGTGCCATTGCCAGTTTGGGCTGGGCGGGTGTGGGAAGGGGGGGAGCTCTGTAATTACAAAGGCTGGTTCAATCTGTCCGCTGCCGCCACAGCAGCTGGCACTGTTGCCAGCCCGTACCCTCTGCCTCCCTTTGTTAGCCGTCAGCGTCACGAGACAAAAGTGGCATTCCCATCATCAAAGCGTTGCCCAGCGTACGAGCCTCTCGGAGCCGATTGGCGTGAAGTAGCAATTGTTCCGAGGCTTCTATTTTAAATTTCACGGTGGGCATCTGCTTGCACTTAGCTGTAGCAGCAGTGACAAAGGAAGCCCTGCAGGGAAATAGACACGATTTTCCATCCAACTCAAATATGACACATCCGGTAGTTTGTCCGCTCGGTGCAGGAGCATCTGTTTTCTCTGCTGTCCAAATATTTGACTGTGTGAAATGAATGTCACTGATTAACCCCCCCCCCCCCCCCCCCTTATTTAAAACTGCCAAGGAGATTCTTTGATTTCCCCTGGAGCAATTGGGATGATAAGGTTTTGTCAACACATCAAAGTATTTGGCATTTAAAACCTGCGGTAATTGCTTATTTTCCCCCCAATAATTCTGCTGACGTTGAGCACATTCAGTGGTCATTACAAACACACCTGCTCCCACATATGTGCCAAGTCGCAGGTTTCTTCCAGACTTCCTGGATTTGTAAGTGTCGAGTAATAAACCTAAGGATCTGGCAACCTGTGCTTCGTCCAGGAGGAACTTGCGTTTGTGTAGCGCTGTTCATGAACTCCAGTAAGTCCCAAACACCTTTGTATTCATTCATTCGTCATCGTTGAAAACATTAGTGACGCAGTGGTGCTGGTTTACGACGGACGCACCACACATCTCTGTCCTCCAGTTCCTGCGGACTTCCGCCGCTGGAAGTATAGGATTTTGGTGTGTGTGCTTTATCATCATTCCATACAATGCTATGTACGACAGTGATCGCAACTTCTACTGAGGTCTGGATGGCCGTCGGTTCGCTAGGAGTTCATCCACCCTTTGACATGTCTTGTTTTTGGCCCTGCTGGGGGTCCACAGCCCCCTCCTCACCTGGCAAACCAGGTGGGGGTGACGGTTTAGTCGCCGACTATCCGACCATGGAGCAGGTAGCACGGGATTATATGGTACCCGTGGCAGTGAAGTAAATTTGAGGCACGGGCACCTCTTGCAGCTTTTCACTGTACCGCGGTACACTTGGCGATAAACTAGGTACAATAGACGGTTTGGATACAGTGATAACGCAAAAATGTAATGACAACCAAACAATTTTTGTGGGCGGCACAGTGGTGCAGCGGTAGACTACTGCCTTACAGCGCCAGAGACCCGGGTGCGATCCTGACATAGGATTGGGGATGTGCAAAGATTGGGGAGAGGTTGGGGAGTCAGTCTATCCCACCACAGAAGGGGGAGGAGTTGTACAGTTTGATAGCCACAGGGAAAAAGGATCTCCTGTGGTGTTCTGTGCTGCACCTTGGTGGAACCAGTCTCAGGTTGACCAGTGTGTCATGGAGGGGGTGAGCTGTATTGTCCAGGATGCTCCGCAGTTTGAGGACCATCCACCCCTCCAAGACCATCTCCCATGAATCTAACTCCGCTCCCTGGATGGAGCCAGCAACCTCTAGACCTAAAGGCAAGAGGTCTACAGTGCACGGCAGAAATCACAGCTAATCTCAGGCTGTGAATCCGGAGGATGGTGTTCAATGATAATTTTCAGATCCAATATATCAGGGAATAACTGTCAGAAAGGTAGAAATATTTATCGCAATTAAAAGCAGATTAATTCCTCCAAGTTGCTAAGCCTTCCTCAGCAGCTTCTCCCTCTCCCAAGCCAAGGACTCCACCATCTCACTATCGCAACTTTAAAAAAGCATTTCGATGGGTATATGGATAGGATGGAATAGGATAAAGGGATATGGGCCAAATGCAGGCAGGTGGGACTCGTGTAGATGGGACCTGTTGGTCGGCGTGGGCAAGTTGGGCCTAGGGGCCGATTTCCACGCTGTATGACTATCACTCTATGACATCCAAATGCCAAGGAAAGCAGACTTGGTCATAAGTTCATAAGTGATAGCAGCAGAATTAGGCCATTCAGTCCATCAAGCCTACTCTGCCATTCAATCATGGCTGATCTATCTCTCCCTCCCTAACCCCATTCTCCTGCCTTCTCCCCATAACCCCCAACACCCGCACTAATCATATATCCTTCATTAGAACCTGGGAAGAAACGTGGAGTATCCTTCCTAATCAAGTCACCGAAGCATCTTGGCCATGTGAAACTCGGCAGTTTGAAGAGAAAGACCACCTGCACCAGTTGTAAAAGTAGAGATGAGCTCTCTCCAGAAATGGCTGCTATAAAACACACTGAGAAATTTGATCCACCAAGTATGCAATACTTTGCCTGTACTTCTTCTTGTCCACACACAAGATTAGAAGTTGTTCAGCCAGAGCTGAACACGCTTCTTGGCTTCTGCATACAATGGTGTCTGTCTTGTCGCTTCATGTGCTTCTTGTGCGTGGTGGTGGAATGATTGGTGGAAACAGGGCCGCGACGTGAACGCTCTTTCCTTGACCCCACTTTGCCTGTTAATAAGATTGACTAACTTTGGCTAACATTGAATTCAAAGTTTGTCTCGATTTATAATCTGTGAATGGATGTAAATGGATGTAAAGGTACAGAATGTAAGTGTGAGGGTAGAAGTGTTAAAATGAGAATGGTGTGAGGATTAATTGCAGCCTATTGTGTTAGGGAAAGACCAGGAAAACAGATCATTTAGTCCCATCAGATTAATCCCACTGAGGTTTATCCTCCAAGTGAAAAGTTTTTCTGCTTCCACTCACCTTTATTGTATTATTTTATTCCTCTTTTCTCCAAACATGCATCATAATTCTTGTGGTGGCATAGTTGCTGCTCTAACCAGTGCATTTTTGTCATTGAAGTATAAGTGTTTGGTACTGTGGGCAGCACAGCGGCGCAGCGGTAGAGTTGCTGCCTTACAGCGCCAGTGACCCAGGTTCAATCCTGACTACAGGTGCTGTCTGTATGGAGTTTGTACGTTCTGCCCGTGATCTACGTGTGTTTTCTCTGAGAGCTCCGGTTTCCTCTCACACTTCAAAGACGCACAGGTTTATAGGTTAATTGGCTTGGTTAAATTGTAAATTGTAAATTTCCGAAGGTAAGCTAGCCAAGAATATAAAGGAGGATTGTAAAAGCTCCTTTAGGTATGTTAAGAGGAATAAATTAGTTCAGACCAAAGTTGGACCCTTAAAGACTGTAAAAGGTGACTTTATTATGGGGAACAAGGAAATGGCATATGATTTGTAAAGGTACTTTGAATCTGTCTTCACTAAGAAGGACACAGATAATCTTACTGATGTACTAGTGGCCAGAGGATCTGGGGTGACGGAGGAACTGAAGGAAATCCACATTATGCAGGAAATGGTGTTGGGTAGACTGATGGGACTGAAGGCTGATAAATCCCCAGGGCCTGATGGTCTGCAACCCAGGGTACTTAAGAAAGTGGCTCCAGAAATTGTGGTCGCATTGGTGATCATTTTCCAATGTTCTATAGATTCAGGATCAGTTCCTGTGGATTGGAGGGTAGCTAATGTTATCCCACTTTTTAAGAAAGGTGGGAGAAAGAAAACAGGGAATTATAGACCAGTTAGCCTGACATCGGTGGTGGGGAAGATGCTGGAGTCAATTATAAAAGGTGAAACTTGGATAACAGTAACAGGCACATTTGGATAGCAGTAACAGGATCGGTCCGAGTCAGTATGGATTTACGAAGGTGAAATCATGCTTGACTAATCTTCTGAAATTTTTTAGGATGTAACTAAGAAATTGGACAAGGGAGGGCCAGTGGATGTAGTGTACATGGACTTTCAGAAAGCATTTGATAAGGTCCCACATAGGAGATTAGTGGGCAAGATTAGGGCACATGGTATAGGGGATAGAGTGCTGACATGGATAGAAATTGGTTGGCAAACAGGTAACAAAGAGTAGGGATTAACGGGTCCCTTTCAGAATGGCAGGTAGTGACTAGTGGGGTACCGCAAGGCTCGGTGCTGAGACCGCAGCTATTTACAATATACATCAATGATTTAGATGAAGGGATTCAAAGTAACATTAGCAAATTTGCAGATGACAGAAAGCTGGGTGGCAGTGTGAACTGTGAGGAGGATGCTGTGAGAATGCTTCCTTGGACAGGTTGGGTGAGTGGGCAGACGCATGGCAGATGCAGTTTAATGTGGATAAATGTGAGGTTATCCAGTTTGGTAGCAAAAACAGGAAGGCAGATTTTTCTAAATGGTGTTAAGTTGGGGAAAGGGGAAGTACAACGGGATCTGGGGGGTCCTTGTTCATCAGTCAATGAAAGTAAGCATGCAGGTACAGCAGGCAGTGAAGAAAGCGAATGGCATGTTGACCTTCATAACAAAAGGAGTTGAGTATAGGAGCAAAGAGGTCCTTCTGCATGTTGTGCAGGGCCCTAGCGAGACACCTGGAGTATTGTGTGCAGTTTTGGTCTCCAAATTTGAGGAATAATATTCTCGCTATTGAGGGAGTACCGCGTAGGTTCACGAGGTTAATTCCACGGATTGCGGGAGTGTCATATGCTGAGAGAATGGAGCGGATGGGCTTGTATACTCTGGAATTTAGAAGGATGAGAGGGCATCTTATTGAAACATATAAGATTATTACGGGTTTGGACACGCTAGAGGCAGGAATCATGTTCCCGATGTTGGGGGGAGTCCAGAACCAGGGGCCACAGTTTAAGAATAAGGGTTAAGCCATTTAGAACGGAGATGATGAAACACTTTTTCGCACAGAGAGTGGTGAGTCTGTTGAATTCTCTTCCTCAGAGGGCGGTGGAGGCCAGTTCTCTGGATACTTTCAAGAGAGAGCTAGATAGGGCTCTTAAAGATAGCCGAGTCAGGGGATATGGGGAGAAGGCAGGAACGGGGTACTGATTGTGGATGATCAGCCATTATCACATTAAATGGCGGTGCTGGCTCGAAGGCTGAA
>CM075995.1:3984885-4070658 GCA_038087875.1 Malacoraja senta
TGGCTCAAGCACTTTCAACTCCCCCTCCCATTCCGTATCTGACCTCTCTGTCCTGGGTCTCCTCCATGGCCACAGCGAGCAACACCAGAAATTGGAGGAAATGCACCTCATATTCCGCTTGGGCAGTCTACATCCTGGGGCTTGAACATTGAATTCTCCCAATTCTGCTAGCCCTTGCTGTCCCCTCCCCTTCATCAGCCCTCTGGTTGTCTCCTCCCCTCCCCCAGCTATCAGGCTCCTCCTCCGCCTTTTTTTCCTTTTTCCTTTCTTCTCCCCACCCCCTATCAGTCTGAAGAAGGGTTTCGGCCCGAAACGTTGCCTATTTCCTTCGCTCCATAGATGCTGCTGCACCCGCTGAGTTTCTCCAGCATTTTTGTGTACCTTCAATTTTCCAGCATCTGCAGTTCCTTCTTTAACACTCCACCTATCACTCGGCAGGCTTTGTGCCACATCCACCTCTCCTTTCCCCATCTCATAAGGTCATAATGCCCCTGTCCCACTTACGAAACCTGAACGGAAACCTCTGGTGACCTTGCGCCCCACCCCAAGGTTTCCATGAGTCGCCAGAGGTTTTGGTCACTCGCCTGGAAAGCCTCCACCGAAGCGTGAGCTGCATCTACTGACCAAAGATCCTACAGGATCTTTGCTACCGACCGCACACACACACACACACACACACACACACACACACACACAAACACATCGCGAAGGTGGGGGCCAGGGACAGCGGAGGTGCGTTGTCTGCGCGATGAAGAGGAAGGTAAACGCCTGCCACAGAGCACTGTAAGTCCTTTAGAGAACGCGGGAGGGAGGGACAGAAGGGGAAAGAAGGGGAGACAAGGGGAGAGACAAGGGGAGAGAGAAGAGGAAGAGAGAAGGGGAAGAGAAGGGGGGGGAGAAGGAGTGGAGACAGTTTTAAGAAGTTTAATAAAGTTAGCGGGCATTTTACCTTCCGGCGGATCTTCTAGGTCCTGAAAACCGATACAAAGATCCTTGCTGAATCTTTGCTGAAAACTCCAATGAGCCAATCAAAATGGCCGGTCACCGAAGGAGATTGCCTTCAACTGCTGTAAGTAAATAGCAACCCCACTCCACTGGCTTCGACCAAACGGCAAGCTAATTTCAGTTGAGGCTGGTTTTGAATTTGTTGAAATAATCGCAGGAACATAGAAGAAGCCTCGACTACGCGGAAACCATTTTCGACCATTAGGGAGAGTGACCAAAACCTCCGGGAACCCCATGGAAATTGGGTAGGGCGCAAGGTCACCAGAGGTTCCGTTCAGGTTTCCTAAGTGGGACAGGGGCTTAAGGTCACAAGTGATAGGAGCAGAATTAGGCCATTCAGCCCATCGTCTACTCCGCCATTCAATCATGCTCCCTCTATCGCTCCCTCCTAAACCCATTCTCCTGCCTTCTCCCCATAATCCCTGGCACCCGTACTAATCAAGAATCTATCTATCCCTGCTTGAAAATATCCGTTGACCTCCACATCCTTCTGTGGCAAAAGAAAATATCCGTTGACCTCCACATCCTTCTGTGGCAAAGAATTCCACAGAATCACCACCCTCTAACAAAAATAAAATCCTCCTCATCTCCTTCCTAAAAGAACATCTAGTCCTAGACTCTCCCACAAGTGGAAACATCCTCTCCCCATCCACTCTATCCGGGCCTTTCATTATTCTGTACATTTCAATGAGGTTCCCCCATCATTCTTCTAAACTCTAGTGAGTACAGGCCCAGTGCTGACAAACACTCCTTGCCCCTAATCCATCAAACTGAAGAAGGACACAAAACGTTATGCAAAAAACATTTCACTAAACAGGTGACAATAAATTAAACGAAACAATGTGTGTCCATTCCCTCCACAGATGCTGCCTGGCTCGCTGAGTTCTTCCAGCTTTTTTGTTTTATGCTCAAGATTCCAGCATCTGCTGACTCTTGTGTCTCTAAATGTCCAGATAACTGGTCTGTTACATGGATGATATTGCATGAGGATAAATATCGGCATAATAACTAACAAGAGATCTCCCTTCTTTTGGATAGTTTCATGAAATCTTTTTACTCAGTGTGAGAAGAGTGCAGATCTCAGTTTAACATCTCATCCAAAAGATGGAATGTTGACAGTGTGGAACTCAAGTGCTCTGATGTGCAGTATTTACATAGCGAATGATGACCTAGAATGCATTACCAGGGTGGTGGTGGAAGCAGATACGATAGTGGTGTTTAAGAGGCTTTTGGATCGGCATGTGGAAGTGCAGGGAGTAGAGGGATGTGCATCATGTACAGGCAGATGAGATCAGTTTAACTTGGCATCATGTTTGGCACAATCATTGTGGGTCGAAGAGCCCGTTCCTGTGCTGTACTGTTTTATGTTCTATGTTCTTAGTCTCTAGAGTGAACCTTCACTGAATATAATTGTGTTTAGTTTAGTTTGGTTTAGTTTAGTTTAGTTTAGTTTATTAGATCAGTTTATTATCAATGTCACACGTACCGAGGTATAGTGAAAAGCTTTTGTTGTGTGCTATCCAGTCAAAAAAAAAACTATACTTGATCTACAATCAAGCTGTCCACTGTGCACAGATCAAGGGTAAAGGGCCTGTCCCACTTAGGCGATTTTTTAGGCGACTGCCGGCGACTGTCATAGTCACAGCAGGTTGCCGAAAAACCGGCGACTGAACCCCCCCTACGACAATGTCTACGACAAGCTACAACAACCTACCACCTAGTCGACGTCAAGCTACGGCAAGCTACTGGCAACCGGCGACCCATTAGGATGTCCACCTACGACCACCCCTATGACAACCTACGACCACACAGGCAACAACCTACGGCAACCAAAGTCAACCTACGTCCACTCGCGACAAGCTATGACAAGCTATGACCCTGTCGACGACAACTGAAGACAATTCAGTCGCCGGTACCTGTCGCCGGTTGACGTAGGTAGTTGCCAATGGAATTCACCGAAGTCAGCACCGGCGACGACCTACGTCACCTGGTGGCAACCTACGACAGCACCTACGTCAGGAGAAGTCAAGCTTGGCTCATTGGCGTCAACCCACTGTCGCAGACTGTCACCGAAATTTTTTGAACATGTTGAAAATCCAGCGGCGACCAGAAAGACCAGTACGACGCTTTGGGCGACTGAGGAGACTACTCACGACCATACAGGCAACACCCTGGCACTCATGTGGCGACAGCCTAGTCACCTGTAGTCGCCTAAAAAATAGCCTAAGTGGGACAGGCCTTTAAAGGGTACCACATTTAGTGCAAAACAAAGTCCGATAAAGTCTGATTAAAAATAATTCAAAGATCTCCAATAAGGTAGCTGGTATAGTTTAATAAATTTGTAATGAAGTGGCTCTTAATAGATCGTACAGGAGTTATCATTACAATGCAAAATAAAAGAAGATTGATTGCCAATCCCACTCTTACCACTAGATGTTGCTGGTTTACCTTTTCTAAATCATAATGATGTTGGACGTTTAAAATTGCAGTTTCAGAGGTTAGTAGGTACGACCAGCATTATAACTATCTATCCGTTGACAGTTTGTAGAGATATCTATAATCTGAGTAAGATTGGTGAAGTTTCAGAGAAAAAGACATGAATCCTGCCCACAGTCTTACACCTAAAAAATATAATTTTGAAATTTGCGAGGATGCCAAGAAAAAATTGAATAAATATATGAAATCGACTCATACTCTGATATTGCTAAAAACTAGACTTGTCAACTCTGATGTTTCATTTGATTTACTCTGTTACAGGGCAAAGGTTCCATGTGCTGGAGCCACTCAGTGATAGGCAAGATGAGCTTGGAAGTTTATGTTGATCCACAGTGCCGACACCTCCTCCTCCACTCCCCCTCCCCCCCCCCCCTCACCTCCCCCCTTCACCTCCCCCTCACCCATGTAAACCGAGCAACACTGAGGTCCTGGGTGCCAGAGTTCTGCCCTGCCTTGGAGGACACGCTAGAGTCAGTGGGGTACCAATAACATTGTGTTCAATTCTGGGCACCATGTTAGAGGAAAGATGTTGTCAAGCTGAAGAGGGTACAGAGAAGATTTACGAGGGTGTTGCCAGGGCTAGAGAGTCTGAGCTGTAGGGAGAGGTTGAGTAGGCTGGGTCTCTATTCCTTGGAGCGCAGGAGGATGAGGGGCGATCTTATAGAGGTGTATGCAATCATCAGAGGAATAGATCGGGTAGATGCACAGAGTCTCTTGCCCAGAGTAGGTGAATCGAGGACCAGAGGACATAGGTTTAAGGTTAAGGGGAAAAGATTTAATAGGAAGCTGAGGGGTAACTTTTCCACACAAAGGGATGTGTGTGCATGGAACGAGCTGCCAGAGGTGGTGTTGAGGCAGGGACTATTGCAACATTTAAGAAATAATTAGACAGGTACATGGATAGGACAGGGTTGGAGGGATATGGGCCAAACGCAGGCAGGTGGGACTATTGTAGCTACCACATGTTGACCGGTGTGGGCAAGTTAGGCCGAAGGGCCTGTTTCCACTCTTTATGACTCTAGACTCTATAACTCTATAGTCATAGTTCCAGATGGCCAGCTATCTGGACCTGGTGCAATTTGATGTGCACTGATGCTCACCTAGACTAGCTGCAACAACTCAAAGAGGGGCAAAGTTTAAAGGAGATGTTCGGGACAATTCTTTTACAAAGAGGGTGAATAGTGCCTGTAACATGTTGCTGGAAATGATGGTTGAGACAGATGTGATAATGCCATTTGAGACATTTGCATAGGCATATGGATTTGCGTGGAATGGAGGGATATGGATTATGTGCAGCAGAGTTGGTCATAGCATCATGCTTAGCCCAGACATTGTGGGCCGAAAGGCCTGTTTTCGTGCTCTATTGTTCTATGTTCTATGTCAACTTTAGCATTCTCATCTTTCCGTCTGATTCCTTCCATGATCTTGTCCGTTCTGCCAAACTGTATAATCTCCTCCCTGATCTCTGCAACGTTCTCCAATCCTCCCTCCCTCCAGGATCTTTATTCTCCTTCAGCTTTTGCCTCTTGCATGAATCCAATTTCCTTTTCTAAACCTGGTTTGCCTCAGCTGTCCACTCTCCAATTCATTTCCTCACTGCCTCTGTCCTTAGCTCCAAGACAAATCTATCTTCTTGATTAAGCAGTTGACCTCCTCACATAACATCTCCTCACACTCTTGTGAAAATCCTAGGAATGTTTTCCTCCAGTAAACCCATAATATCATTAGGGCGCACAGTGACACAGCGGACAAGTTGCTGCCTTACAGTACAGCACTTACAGCGCGAGAGTCCCGGGTTCGATCCCGACTATGGGTGCTGTCTGTAAGGAGTTTGGGGCTTAAAAGGGAACACTTAAGAAATGGACTATAATTAATGCAAAGGCCATATAGTCTCAATTTTCAGATAATAATTTAGTTTAGTTTAGTTTACTTTTTTTATTGTCACGTGTACCGAGGTACAGTGAAAAGGTTTTGTGGCGTGCTAACCAGTCAGCAGAAAGACCATACATGATTACACGCAGCGGTAGAATTGCTGCCTTAGAGTGTGAGAGATCCGGGTTCGATCCCGACTACCGGTGCCTTCCGTACGGAGTTTGTACGTTCTCCCTTTGACTGCCTGGATTTTCACTGAGACCTTCGGTTGCCTCCCACACTCCAAAGATGTACAGGTAATTGGCTTGGTATAAATGTAAAATTGTCCCTAGTGTGTGTAGGATAGTGTTAGCATTAGGATAAGGATCGCTGGTCGGTGCGGACTCGGTGGGCCGAACGGCCCTGTTTCCGCGTTGTATCTCTAAACTAAACTAACCATTGCAAATTGTTGTTGGTTGATGAGCACAAATCATCCTGAAAGCTTCAGTCCAGCCAAATGAAGAAATGGATTCCAGTAAAATTGGAGTCTAATTTTGAATGCTAGTTTTGAATGTTAATTTTCCATTTTATTCATTATGTTAACCTACAAAGATTGAGAGAAATAGCACATTGTGGTAATGAATTCTCCAGCTCAATATATTCTGGATTGTGAATTAAATATATTTTACTCCCATCTGCAAGGCTAGACTAAGTCATTACAAAATAGCAAAGGTTCCCATTAAGTTCAATGTAGACATTTGTCTGACATTTTTCAGCATTAGGTAGAAATTGCTTAGGTTGAATACATCAGAACCAAGGAACCATTCTTATCCAAGCACCCACCATTTTCCTTTGGTAAATTCCCTGACATTCCTTTGAATAATATATTTAACTGAAGTATTAACTCATTTATTATAATGGGTTATTACCTAAATTTGTAAATGTACTAGGCAAATGTCAACCGTTCATTCAGCACACAGTAATTGCTAGAGTTTTGCCATTAGTAGTTCCATTAGTAGTGGCATGCAAGAAAAAACAGAAAAAGAATTAAAGGTCCTGATGATTAACTATTAATAAATATGTAGCCTCAGGATAATCAAACCAGTATTCTCAATAAGTTTAGGGCTTAAAAGGGAGCACTTAAGAAATGGACTATAATTAATGCAAAGGCCCTATAGTCTCAATGTTCAGATAATAGTTTTATATTTACTTTACCTTGCACTAAACGTTATTCCCTTATCATGTATCAGTACACAGTAAATGGCTTGATTGTAATCATGTATTGTATTTCTGCTGACTGGTCACAAGGATGTCCTTCCTCAAATTAGGAGACCAAATCTGTACACAATACTCCAGATGTGGTCTTACCAGAGCCCTATACAACTGCAAAAGAACCTCTTTATTCCTATACTGAAATCCTCTTGTTATGAAGGCCAACATTCCATTAGCTATCTTCACTGCCTGCTGTACCTGCACGCCAACTTTCAGTGACCGGTGTACAAGGACACCAAGGTCTAGCTGCACCTCCCCCTTACCTAACCTAATTCCGTTGAGATAATAATCTGCCCCCCTTGTTTTTGCCGCCAAAGTGGATAACCTCACATTTATTTATATTATACTGCATCTGCCACGCATCTGCCCACACACTCAACCTGTCCAGGTCACCCTGCAACCTCCTAACATCCTCTTCACAGCTCACACTGCCACCCAGCTTTGTGTCATCCACAAACTTGCTAGTGTTGCTCCTAATTCCCTCTTCCAAATCATTAATATATATGGTAAACAGTTGCGGCCCCAACACCGAGCTTTGCGGCACTCCACTCGCCACTGCCTGCCATTCTGTAAAAGACCCGTTCACTCCGACTCTTTGCTTCCTGTCTGCCAACCAATTTTCTATCCAGGTACACAAAAATGCTGGAGAAACGCAGCGGGTGCAGCAGCATCTATGGAGCGAAGGAAATAGGCAACGTTTCGGGCCGAAACCCTTCTTCAGACTGATGGGGGGTGGGATGGGGTGGGAGGGGGTGGGAGGGGGTGGGAGGGGGTGGGAGGGGGCGGGCAGAAGAAAGGAAAAAGGAGGAGGAGGAGCCCGAGGGCTGAGGGAGAGCTAGGAAGGGGAGGAGACAGCAAGGGCTGACAGAATTGTGAGAATTCAATGTTCATGCCCCCAGGATGCAGACTCCCCAAGTGGAATATGAGGTGCTGTTGCTCCAATTTCCAGTGGTGCTCACTCTGGCCATGGAGGAGGCCCAGGACAGAGAGGTCGGATACGGAATGGGAGGGGGAGTTGAAGTGCTGAGCCACCGGGAGGTCAGGTTGGTTAATGCGGACCGAGCGGAGGTGTTCGGCAAAACGATCGCCAAGCCTACGCTTGGTCTCACCGATGTAGATCAGCTGACATCTAGAGCAGCGGATGCAATAGATGACGTTGGAGGAGATGCAGGTGAACCTCTGTCGCACCTGGAACGACTGCTTGGGTCCTTGAATGGAGATGAGGGGGGAGGTAAAGCGACAAGTGTAGCATCTCTTGCGGTTGCAAGGGAAAGTGCCCGGGGAGGGGGTGGTGCAGGGAGGGAAGGGAAGAATTGACAAGGGAGTTACAGAGGGAGCGGTCTTTGCGGAAGGCAGTCAGGGGGGGAGATGGGAAGATGTGGCGAGTGGTGGGGTCACGTTGGAGGTGGCGAAACTGATGGAGGACTATATGTTGTATGTGACGGCTAGTGGGGTGAACCTCATCTATAGTAGGGGAGGGGAACCCCCGTTCCCTGAAGAATGAGGACATGTCCAATGCCCTGGTGTGGAACACCTCATCCTGGGAGCAGATGCGGCGTAGACGGAGGAATTGGGAGTAGGGGATGGAGTCCTTACAGGAAGCAGGGTGGGAAGAAGAGTGGTCTAGATAGATATGGGACCAATTTTCTATCCATGTCAACACCCTACCCCCAATACCATGTGCTCTAATTTTAGTCACCAGTCTCCCGTGCGGGACCTTATCAAAGGCTTTCTGAAAGTCAAGATACACTACATCCACTGGCTCCCCTTCATCCATTTTACTTGTCACATCCTCAAAAAATTCCAGAAGATTAGTCAAGAATGATTTCCCTTTCATAAATACATAAGAATGAATTTGCGCCGTTCTAGTAACAACTTGCATTTGTAGACCCAAGGACTATCTGGGGCTGGGGACTGGACATTGTGCCTTCCCCCACAGTGAAATCATTGTGGGGGGATGATTTTTGTATGTAATTGTTTGTAATTGTATTTGTTAGTCTGTGTTCAAGATGGCGGTCGGAGGGGAGAGTGGACGCTGGCGCGGCTTCGCTGCCGCTGCTCTCTCCTCAAATTGTGCTTCTGATTTTCTTTTTTGTGTTTTCGGAAGGAATTCTGTCCCTGATTTGTGTATTGGCCTTTATAACTTTTTTTTTTTAAATTCTGATTATATGTTTCCTATAAATCTCTGTAAGGTGTCCTTGAGACCTCGGTATAAGGCGCCCGTAAATAAAATTCATTATTATTATTATTATTATTATCTTTGATCGGTCTTTGTCTTGCACTAAACGTAATTCACGTTATTCCCTTTATCATGTATCTTAACACTGTGGATGGCTCAATTGTAATCATATATTGTCTTTACGTTGACTGGTTAGCATGTAACAATAGCTTTTCACTGCACATCGGTACATGTGACGATACACTAAACTCACCGATCACGGGTAATACATCAGCATAATGAAACATTCCAAGGTGTTTTATAAGTGTTAATGGAGACAATGCAACATTTTGTACCCAAATAAGTATTAGGAAAAGTGATCAAATGATTGATTGAAAAACTATTAGGAAGCATATTAAAGAAGGAGGAAAAGAAGTGGACAGCATTTCTAGACCAGGAACTAATGAAGATTATCTAGCCGAAGGATAGAAAATCGACTGAGCTTATATACACTTGAATTTAGGATGAGAGAGGATCTTATAGAAACATATAAAATTCTTAAGGGATTGGGCAGGCTAGATGCAGGAAAAATGTTCCCCATGTTAGGGGAGTCCAGAACCAGGGGTCACAGTTTAAGAATAAGGGGTAGGCCATTTAGGACTGAGATGAGGAAAAACGTTTTCACCCAGAGATTTGTGAATCTGTGGAATTCTCTGCCATAGAAGGGATGGAGGGCAATTCACAGGATGTTTCAAGAGAAAGTTCGATTTAGCTCTTAGGGCTAACTGAATCAAAGGATATGGAGAAAAAACACGAACGGGGTACTGATTTTGGATAATCAGCCAAGATAATCAGCATCCCCCTTCCCATCAGAACTGCCCCCTCCATCGACTCCTTTAAGTCAAGACTAAAAACGTATCTATACTCCCAAGCCTTTCTTGACATCCTCTGAGCGAGGGCTTTATGTATATATGTATGTAGTTTGTTTGTTTATATTATTCTTATAACAAATGTAAAGCACTTTGGCCAACGAGAGTTGTTTTTTAAATGTGCTATATAAATAAATGTGACTTGACTTGACGATCATATTGAATGGCGGTGCAGGCTCGAAGGGCAGAATAGCCGACTCCTGCATTTATTTTCTATGTTGCATTATGATAAGGAGAGCAGAAACAGCATGAGCTGAAGTTTCTGGAATTCGGAAGGCCAACCTGGAACAGCTTTGCAATAGTTGAGCCGTGAAGACAGCAATTGTGGGTGCAGACCTGCAATGAGTTGGCAGCAATAACAAACACTGCATTATTTCCTGATTGGAATCCAATCAAACTGAATAAAGGACAGGCAAAGCAATGGTTTACAATCTGACCTGTAGCTAACATTTAACAAGGAGTTGCAAAGTCTGGCAAAATGGTTACAATTAGGCATTCCTCATGAACCATTAGAGTTGCTGCCTCGCAACGCCAGAGACCCGGGTTCGATCCTGGCCACGGCTGCTTGTCTCTAAGGCACTTGTACATTCTCGCCATGACCTGCGTAGGTTTTCTCCAGGAGCTTCGGTTTCCTCCCACACTCCAAAGACATGCAGGTTTGTAGGTTAATTGGCTTGGTATTATTATAAATTGTCTCTATTGTGTGCAGGATAGTGTAAGTGTGGGAAGATCGCTGGTCAGCCTGGACTCGGTGGGCCGAAGGGCCTGTTTCCTCGCTGTATCTCCAAACTAAACTAAACGACGCCTGGCCAGGCCGACCCTGCAGCTCCAAGCCGGAGCCCCACCTGGACAACAGGCCTTTAAGGCCACATTAGGCTCTATGTGTTTAACAATTCCAAACCTGAAAGGTACAAGACAGCACCAGAAATATGACCACTATTGTGCACGGTCTCAGTGTAATCTACTTGCAGGGGGCAAATTCGACCAGCCGATCGGTTGCAGACGTCCCAATGAGGACGAGATCGGCCGCCTCACCCAGCCTGGGCACCATATTTTCAGGGAGCCTTCCGTGGGGGATTTCAAGTGCGCTCTCGTCATTTTGTCCGATCATTAGTTGACGGAAAATCGGTAGTGGTATAGAGATATAATTGGGGGGTTTTCTTAGCTGATTTCATAGTTACTTCAAAATGTTCATTGCTATTGGTGTTACACCTTGTTGAGTGCTAGACTGAAAGGTTCATTATTGATTATTATTATATCAGGTCTGCATCACGAGAGGATAGTAACACTTTCTTCAGTTCCTGCATTTGTAACACATAGCTTTACCATGCACTCTTGACTGTTTTCACCAATTTACAGCTTTATTAAAATATTTAATAATTTGTTATTCTCATAGATTAGCAGCTTTTCCAATAAACACGGCAGTGTGTGGCCTCAGTATCAGTAGCTGTGCATTTGGTGTAAGCAAAATATTGCTGTTTTGCTAATCAGTGGACAGCATTGAGTTTTGGTGTGGATAGCAAGGCCAGTAACATGGGGACTAGTAGGGACAGAGGTTTAAAGTGCAAGAGAGTTTTGGTGTGGATAGCAAGGCCAGTAACATGGGGACTAGTAGGGACATAGGTCCACAGTACAAGAGACCTCTGGTGTGGACAGCAAGGTCAGTAACATGGGAACAAGTGGGGACAGTGGTCGACAGTACAAGAGATTGTGCAGTGCTGGAGCAGTCAGAGAGGCCATGGGGTTAGAGCCGGGTTTGTGAGCAGACTGAGAATGATCTGACCCACTAAGTGTGAAATTTAGTGCATGCATTTTAAACTAATTATTAATTATCAATTATTAATGAATGTTTTGGTTTGAAGATTATAAACCTAAATCAAAATGTTGTCTTCCTTGTGTCAATTCCTGGACGTGCACATCTCAGAAGATCTTTCCTGCACCCAGCACACTGATGCAATTATAAAGAAATCCCATCAACGCCTCTACTTCCTGAGAAGATTGTAGAGATTTGCTGTGTCAGAGAGGCCTTTTTTGAAACTCTACAGGTGTACATTAGAGAGCACATTGACTGGTTGCACCACGGCCTGGTTCGGCAACTTGAACGCCCAGGAGTGAAGAAGACTGCAAAAAGTGACAAACGTTGCCCAGTCCATCACGGGTTCTGACCTCATCACCATCAAAGGGAATTACAGGAGTCGCTGCCTCAAAAAGGCAACCAGCATTCATCAGAGACTCACACCACCCTGGCCACACATTCATTTCACTCCCGCCATCAGAAAGAAGGTATGGGAGCCTGAAAACTGTAACGTCCAGGTTTAGGAGCAGCTTCTTCCCTACAACCATCAGACTATTAAATAATACAACCTCCAAATATGCTCTGAACTACATAGACAAGGGGGCAGTTTGATTTTGTCTTTTTGCACTATTATTGTTTATTTGTTTGTTTTACATGTGTGTATATATGTAAGTATGTGGGACCCGTTGGGCCCCAGCATCACATGGGAGGGCTGGTCCCCCAACGCAATATTCCACCTCTCCAACAATTCCAATATTGGTGGCCAGTGGGGAGGAGGGGGCTTTCTGGAGTGCTAGTATGGATGTTGTGGGCTGAAGGGACTGGTTTCCAGAGGGCTAGTATGGACATTGTGGGCCAAATGGATTATTGAGCTTGCGGCTCAGTCACTCAAGCCTGTTGTGCTGGCAGCTCACTCACTCATGGCTGGTGGGCTGGCAGTTGACACGGCTATTCCTTGAAATTCCATTTCAAGCAGGGTACAAGGCCACCCAATTCAAGTGCAGTTTCTTAACACTTCAAGCAGGGTGCAAGGCCACCAAATTCAAGTGCAGTTTCATACCATTTCAAGCAGGGTGCAAGGCCACTAAAGACAGCAAGTCGTGACCTCTCCCTCCTCCATCTTGCAGAAACGGAGCCACTTCTGGGTTTTATTATCCCTCCTCCCCTCCCACCAGAAGGGGCGTGGCCTTCATGGCGTGATTGACAGGAGAGAGAATCTCAACATTTTTTAAACGCTAATAACTCGGCACCTGATGGGCGGAGGGGGACTGAGTAAGATGGCCAAAAATCACAGCCGTACGTGGTAGCGCTTTTTCTAAAATCAATATAAAGCGCAAACAGGAAGTGGTCAAGATTAGACTTTTAATTATATAGGCAAGGCAACTTTAATAAGGCAAGGAAACTTTAATTAGGCAAGGCAACTTTAGCATTTCCAAACCAAAGGCAACACAGCTTTAGCATTTCCAAACCAAAGGCAACACAGCTTTAGCATTTCCAAACTATATTTTCAAACCACATTAAGGGCACTGACAGGTCAGTAAAACCACTCACAGTTTAGTAGACATGTGTTCAGTGTTATTCACAGCTCAGACTGAGAGACATGACCCACAGGCCCACAGTGCTTTCATTCATCTTTTTATATATCCAGGTACACACTCACACACACACACACATACACATATGTATATATATTGAACTTTTTTTCTCGTTTACATAGAAACAGAAAATAGGTTCAGAAGGAGGCCATTTGGCCCTTTGAGCCTGCACCACCATTCATTGTGATCATGGCTGATTATCCACAATCAGTACCCAGTGCTTGCCTTCTCCCCATATCCCTTGATTCCGCTAGCCCCCAGAGCTCTTTTAAATTCATCCAGTGAATTGGCTTCTACCGCCTTCTGTGGCAATGAATTGTTTACAGTGTACAATGTTTACATATTCTATTGTGCTGCTGCAAGTAAGAATGTCATTGTTCTATCTGAGACATATGACAATAAAACACGCTTGACCCTTGACGAGTTCATACGTTTATAAGTTCTAGGAATAGAATTGGGTCATTCGGCCCATCAGTCTATGCTGCCATTCAATCATGGCTGATCTATCTTTCACTCTCAACCCCATTCTCTTGCCTTCGCCCCATAATCCCTGACATCTATACGAATCAATGATCTGTCAAACTCCACCTTAAATATATCCATTGACGGCCTCCGCAGCCTTCTGTGGCAAAGAATTCTGCAGATTCACCACCCCTTGACTGAAGAAATTACTCCTCACCTCCTTTCTAAAGGTATTCCAGTTTCAGTTTCAGTTTCTGTTTAGTTTATTATCACAAGTACAGAGGTACAGTGAGAAGCGTTATATTCTGTGGCTATGGCCTCCGGTCCTAGACTCTTCCACTAGTGGAAATATCCTCTCCACATTCACTCTATCCAGGCCTCGTAGTTGCAAATCAGCGTTGCAGTTTAGAGTTAGTGAGCAGACTGTGTTAAAGTTCTAAAAGCACAAAGGGATATAGAGACAGGATTTTGTGGTGCATTGTAATCTTGCACTTAACATTTCTGGAAAGCACTCTACACAAATAATGCCAAAAATGATATCACCATCACTGAGCATTTGCAGTGTTAACTTTTCCCATCCCAAACATCAGGCGTTCCACTTTGTTTTTTGACACTTCCATCACATTAATACTTTGTACATGTTTGAGATACCTGTGCAAGCTGTTTCACACTGCCTTTTTTTAAAAATCAGTTTAGTTTCACTCAATGTTTTTTAACCTCTGCAAAACTTTCTTTGAATTTTGCAGTTTAGGTTAGTTTAGTTTAGAGATGCAGCGAGGAAACAGGCCCTTCGGCCTGCTCCGAGCCCGCACCGATCAGCGATCACCGCACACTAACGCTATCTTACACACTGGGGACAATTTTACATTTACACAATTTTACAAAGCCAATTAACCTACAAACCTGTACTTCTTTGGAGTGTGGGAGGAAACCGAAGATCTTGGAGAAAACCCACGCAGGTCACGGGGAGAACGTACAGACTCTGTACAGACAGCACCCGTAGTCAGGATCGAACCCGGGTCTCCGGCGCTGTAAGGCAGTAGTTCTACTGCTAAGCCACAGTGACCGCGAAGAGAAAGCAGTTGTCATTCGTTAGATTTAATGTGGGTCACAAAACCTTTTCTAGGATATAGAAAAGCATTTTCGTTGTCGTCGAATGTCTGATCCTCACCTAGTGCATTTTTGTGGGTCTATGCGAGCAAGCCAAGCACCAGTATAGCACTTCAATCGATCAATTAAAAAAATGCTCATTGGTACATAATAATAATAATAATAATAAGTATTTATATAGCACATTTTCCAATTGATTTGAATCAAAAGCCAAAGTGCTTTACAGTTACTAACCATACAAATAATAAAAAGAGATAGAAAAAATGACAACACACTATAAGAGATTTTACACAAACACGAACATCCCCCCACAGTAGAATCTCCACTCTCCACTGTGAGGGAAGGCACCAAAATGTCCAGTCCTCCTCCTCCTCCTAGTCCACCCGAGGTCGGGGCCAGTTTGAGGCTACTGCAGCCAGTCGCCGCAACGGCAGCCCGATGTTGTTTGCCCACCCGCATCGGGTGGAAAAGTCCTCAGCAGCTTGGAAATGTCTGGAGCGGCCACTCCTTCCCCAGAGACTGCGACGCCCGTGGATTTCAGGCCGCGCCGGTTGGAGCTTCGACTCCGCGGTGTCGCCCTCAAACCGCAGACCGCAGACTGCGGCTGCCCGATGTTGGTGGTCGGCGGCCACAGCACTCCGGAGCGGCGACCCGGCAAGGCATTGCCCGCTCCCTGCTGATGTCCCAGCGCTGTGCTGCCGAAGCTGTGGTCCCCGGCAGGAAACGCCGTTCCAGCCCGATGGAAGGCCGCATGGGGAGACCGGAGACGCGATTTGGAGGAAAACCGCATCTCTGACCAGGTAGGACTGGGGTTAAAACAGTTCCCCCCCCCCCCCCACATAGAAAGAATAGACTCCAAAAATAAATGTTCAGACAATAAAAGAGTTAGAGGACGGACTGCAGGCAGGCGGCCATACATGCATTGAGTTTAACAAAAAGACATAGAACATAGAACACTACAGCACAGGAACAGGCCCTTCAGCCCACAATCTCTGTGCTGAACATGATGCCAACATCATCACTTATCTACCTGCATATAACCCATATCCCTCCATTCCATAGATTAGTTTAGTTTAGTTTAGTTTAGAGATACAGCATTGAAACATGCCCTTCAACCCACTCATTCCATGCCAACCATTCACAATAGTTCTCTGTTATCCCACTTTTGCATCCACTCACTACACATTAGAGACAATTTACAGAGGCCAATGATGCTCGCACATCTTTGGGTTGTTGACGGAAACCGGAACATCCAGACAAAACCCACATGGTCACAGGGAGAGAATGCAAAATCCATACAGAAGCACCTGAGATTAGGATCGAACCTGTGTCTCTGACGCTGTGAGGCAGCAGCTCTACTTGCAGCGCCGCTCTGTTCAGTTCACACACGGAAATATTAATCTAAAATAATTAATTCATTATAAAATCTTGTCTCCGTGCCCTTATCTTCAAGCTGCACAAAAATGAAGAAAAAGGCGATTGCCAAAAGGAGATGCAAGAAAACAAAAACATAAGTTTGTGTAATTTTTTAAAGCTCCAACAATAAATGTGCATTGAAAGACTGGATTTCAACATTGATGAAGTTGTTAGACATGCTTTGTAACATTCACATACAAATGAATGCACCAGCCCTAACTGGAAGAGCACAACTAGTTTGTAATTGCTGGGAAATTGTTCATATACATATCTTTATATGTATTTAAATGTTAGGTGCAGCAATATGGTGCTGTTGAGTCTCATGTTATGGTGAGTGGAGCTAATTGTATTGCAGCTTTCAGATTACTATGTTTTATCCGCAAATATGTGGACTCCTGAACATTCCTACCCTGTCTACTCCACCATAATGGTGAATGCTGATAACCTAATCAATATGAAAGGGCACAAATAGCTCAGTGGGTCAGGCAGCATCTCAGGAGAACATGGATAGGTGGTGTTTTGGGTTGCACCATTCTTGAGTCTCCATGTTCTCCAGTGATGCTGCCTGACCTGCTGAGTTACTCCAGCACTTTGTGTCCTTTTCATAAGTTCACACGTTATAGAATTAGGCCATTCGACGCATCGAGTCTACTCCGCCTTCAATCATGGCTGATCTCTGCCTCCTAATCCCATTTTCCTCCCCATAACTCTTGACACCCATTCTAATCAATAATTCCTCTATTTCTGCCTTAAAATATCCACTGACGGCCTCCACAGCCCTCTGTGGCAGTAAGTTCCATAATAACCAACCAATTTAAACACTTTTGAGGAAACTAGAATACCTCAGAGGGAATACAGGACCAGAGGTCAGGATTGAACCCAGGTCACTAGAGCTATCAGGCTGCCAGGCAGTTGCTCTACCACTGTGCCAAATGCAAGAAGGTGGGACTTAGTATAGTTGGGACATAGATACATAGATACATAGAAAATAGGTGCAGGAGTAGGCCATTCGGCCCTTCGAGCCTGCACCGCCATTCAATATGATCATGGCTGATCATCCAACTCAGTATCCCGTACCTGCCTTCTCTCCATACCCCCTGATCCCTTTAGCCACAAGGGCCACATTTAACTCCCTCTTAAATATAGCCAATGAACTGGCCTCAACTACCCTCTGTGGCAGAGAGTTCCAGAGATTCACCACTCTCTGTGTGAAAAACTTTTTCCTCATCTCGGTCTTAAAGGATTTCCCCCTTATCCTTAAGCTGTGACCCCTTGTCCTGGACTTCCCCAACATCGGGAACAATCTTCCTGCATCTAGCCTGTCCAACCCCATAAGAATTTTGTACGTTTCTATAAGATCCCCTCTCAATCTCCTAAATTCTAGCGAGTATAAGCCAAGTCTATCCAGTCTTTCTTCATATGAAAGTCCTGACATCCCAGGAATCAGTCTGGTGAACCTTCTCTGCACTCCCTCCATGGCTATAATGTCCTTCCTCAGATTTGGAGACCAAAACTGTACGCAATACTCCAGATGTGGTCTCACCAAGACCCTGTACAACTGCAGTAGAACCTCCCTGCTCCTATACTCAAATCCTCTTGCTATGAAAGGCAACATACCATTCGCTTTCTTCACTGCCTGCTGCACCTGCATGCCTACTTTCAATGACTGGTGTACCATGACACCCAGGTCTCGCTGCATCTCCCCATTTCCTAATCGGCCACCATTTAGATAATAGTCTGCCTTCCCGTTTTTGCCACCAAAGTGGATAACCTCACATTTATTGTTGGCCGGTGCAAATGCAAGAAGGTGGGACTTAGTATAGATGGGAAATGTTGGCCGTTGTGGGCATGTTGGTCCAAAGGGTCCAGTTTCCACACTGTAAGTAGGTATGTTACAAAACCTACCTTCAGCGGCGCTGCAGTTCTGCCACTGGCCGTGTGCGCGACTTTGGCGCCTTTGAAGGGGGGTGGGGCGAGATTAAAATGCCGTTTTCTCCTGCCTGTCCAAGATATATTTTCTCGGGCTTCTACCTAATGCTGAAAATTTGTTCCGAGTGCCGTTCTCGGAATTTTTTTTTTTAAACCGCGGGACAATTTCAGCGCTGGAGTAAAATAAAAAGCTACTTCTAATGCCATCAACGCAGGCAACGGAATGGACCTCACGTACGGGACAAAACATAAGGTAAGTCGTTTATTTTACATATAAACGTGCTTCTTAGGATTATTTTAATCAAAATTTCATCAGCGAAAATGTGATTATGTAAATATACGAACAGGCAGTGTTTTTCCTGCCGATATGGGGTTTAAATTCACTGCAACCGCAACGTTCCAATCGATCGCGTTCCACAAAAACCCACTCGCAAGATGATTAAAATGGCCATTAATTTACGGGAATTAAACACTAAATTCCTTCCATTTGGCCTATAAATTCATGACAATGAGATTTAAAAATCATATTATATTGTGAATTCTTGTGTGAATGTTATTTGGACACTTAGCCTATTTAAAAATGTTAACCTTTTCTTAAGAAATGGATAGATGTTTAGATCTAGTAATTGAATTTTGTAATTAGCTACAATTAAGTAACTAACTAATTATATGCTTTAATTTCAGGTCATCCAAGTAAGATTGTTTCATAGTTGTTTCAGAATGCTTCAATCAATAATAACTGAAAATTTCATTCAGTTCTCTTAATTTTTAAGAAAGTTATGGGCTTTTGACTGTCCTCGATCACAGCTTTTGAGTTAAGTCAATGGAAAAGCAATAGGGAACAAGATGCTAATTTCAGAGTATGAAAATGGCCATAACTTTTTTAATACTGAAGATATGAAAATGAATTAGGTGTCAAATTAAACTTCTTTTTATGCTTTATCTGATGGGATAAACTGCAGACTTGATTTTTAAAATCTCAAATCTTGTAACATTGCTACTGTAAGTCTCTGTGACTCTATGACACTAATTACAATCATGTCAAACAAAGCACCGTTGGCTCAATTAACCCAACCCCATATCCTCCGACATTGATGAATGAAACCATAGATAGCAGCGAAGATGATGAGAATATAATTATTTATTTTTATAACTTCCGACATGATATTCAGAATGCTATTTTTTTCCAAAGCATTTATTTATCAAGAAATGAGAACATCTTTGGCTGTCAAGGATACTCAACAGTAGCTTGGTGAAAGCAGTGTGTTCATTGATGTTGCTGTTCATATTCTGATTCTTCCATTGAAATATGTTTCAATATAGATAGTGAAAGAATAAGCAAGCATCATCGTGTTAAAACATTTCTAAAGCTAAGATGAGTAGGTAGAATAAATGTAACAGCAACAACAGATTGCAGTTATATAACATCATTAATGCAGTTAAAATATCCAAAGGGACTTACAAAATTCAATCCAAAATCACATGGTGAGTAATTGGAAGCAGGAATCAAGGGCTTGGTTAAAGGGGAGCGTTATGCCTGTCTGCATCTGCTCCTTCAATGTGCTTCTTTAAAACATTAAGGAACACCTTAAGGGAGGAGATGCAGAGAAGCTTGATCATTTAAGGAGGGAATATAAGACCAAAAGTCTTAGGCAAAAGAAGTCTTGATGGAAGTTAAAAATTGTGAGCAAATAGAAATGGAGATGTGAGAGATGTAAGATTTCAGAATCATTCAGACAGAGCAAAGAGTGAAGCCTTCCTGGAATTTGTAAACAAGTAAAAATTGGGCCGGCACTGTGGCACAGCGTTAGAGTGGCTGCCTTACAGCGCCAAAGATCCAGGTTCGATCTTGACTACGGGTGCTGTCTGTACAGAGTTTGTACGTTCTCCCCGTGACCACGTGGGTTTTTTGAGTGCTCTGGTTTCCTTCCACACTCCAAAGACGTACAGGTTTGTCGGTTGAATTGACTTTGGTAAGTTGTAAAATTGTCCCTAGTGTGCAGAATAGTGTCAGTGTACTTGGTGTTCGTCAGTCGGTGCGGAATGGGTGGGCCGAAGGGCCTATTTCCGCGCTGTATCTCTAAAGCCTAAAGAACAAGAATTAGTTAAATTGATCAAATATAAGTGATAGGCAGATATAACGCATGTTATTGTCATTCACAATATCCCAACAAAGTTATGCAGTAAACAGGATGTGCCCAGCAACAACCCACAAGTAAGTAAATGAAATAAATGACAGGGTAATGTTTTGGGACATTGAGGGAAAACATGTTTGCCATGGCATTAGGAAAAATACCATTATCTTAGATGAACTATACTAAAACAAGAAAAGTACCACAACTTAACGTGACATCCGTGGAGATGTAGCATTCCCTCGGTACTGCATTGAAACATCGATCCCTATTATATATGTTCAAATCTAGAATGTGGCCTTCACTCGCATACTGGATGCAGTACTAACTGTGCAATTTTTATTTTACACAGAGAGTAGTGAGGGCCTAATATCTATTTCCAGGGGTGGTGATTTAGTTTAGTTTAGAGATACAGAGCAGAAACAGGCCCTTCGGCCCACCGAGTCTGCATCGACCAGCGATCCCCGCACATTAACACTATCCTACGCACACTAGGGACTATTTACACCTACACCGAGCCAATTAACCTACAAGCCTGTACGTCTTTGGAGTGTGGGAGGAAACCGAAGATCTCGGAGAAAACCCACGCGGTCACGGGTAGAACGTCCAAACTCCGTACAGACAGCAGCCGTACTCGGGATCGAACCAAGGTATCCGGCTCTGCAAGTGCTGTAAGGCAGCAACTCTACCGCTGGGCCACCGTGCCGCCCTAAATGGGTGGATCTACCTACAGGCAGATGATATTAGGTTAACAGTACAGTTCCTGTACTGTACTGTTCTAACTTCTATGTTCTATGTTATAATAGAACTCAGAGAGATTAATGAACTAACTTGGAATATAGTAATTATTGATGGAGAGTGTTCAGAGCTTTAAGTAGAAGTTATAGATAGGATTTAGCCATAGACAGAGAAACAAGAGAAAAGCCAGAAAGCCTTGATGCTAAATATATGCATTCATCTTTGACCACTTTGTCAGAAAAGGAGTTTAAAATATTTACATTATTCTACAAAATGCTGCTGGGCCAGTTAAAAATAGCAAAACTGAGATTTTTTATAGGGCATAGGGATTGAGAGAGACAGAGCCACAGCCAAATTGTGATGAAGTCCAGGCATCATCTAACCTTGAGTCTTGAGTTCTTGAGTCTGAAGAAGGGTTCCGACCCGAAACATCACTCATCCTCTTTCGCCGGAGATGCTGCCTGACCCACTGAGTTACTCCAACACGTTGTGTCTATCCTGTTGCTATCTTTCCAACACACATTCCAGAAAACTTCTGAAAGGTCAGAAAAAAGACACAAAGTGCTCGAGAAACTCAGCAGGTCAGCCGGCATCTCTGGAGAGCCCAGAGGATAGGTGACGTTTCGGGTTGTGATACTTCTTCAGACTTCTTCGGGGGGGGAGGAGGAGGGAGAGGTAGAGGGAGAGAGAGAGAGAGAGAGAGAGGGAGAGGGAGAGGGAGAGGGAGAGGGAGAGGGAGAGGGAGAGGGAGAGGAGAGGGAGAGGGAGAGGGAGAGGGAGAGGGAGAGGGAGAGGAGAGGGAGAGGGAGAGGGAGAGGGAGAGGGAGAGGGAGAGGAGAGGGAGAGGGAGAGGGAGAGGGAGAGGGAGAGGGAGAGGGAGAGGGAGAAGGACAGGGAGAGATTAAGGATTAATGTTATGGTGATTTGGTGCAATAAGGCAAAGCGAATTGGACAAGGATCCAACGAGTAAAGACAAAATGGCTACAGGCTTAGACGTTAATAGATTGGAGGTTGTGCATAATGAAAGTGTACATTGCTACACCATCAGAAGAGGGCAGGCCACATCCGAGCTGCTTGTGAGTAATGATTCAGAAGCTTATATTAATGAACGGTTTTCTACATCCCTTCACTTTATTTGAAGTGTATTGGCTGTTAATTACATTAAATATGACGGGTAAGATGCAAACTCCTACAAAACTGCAAAGTGATAATTGTCTGAAAATGTTTTCTGTAATGTTGATCGAGGGATTAAAATTGGCCAGACAACAGTGATAACTCATCTGCGCTTTGCCAAAACAGTTCCTTGCAGATTTGTTACATTCCCCCAAATGAACAACTCAGAAACTCATCTTAACATCTTGTCAAAAAGCTGACACCATGAACAGTACAGTACTCTTCACGGCTACAGTGGAGAGTCGGCTGAGGTACTTGTGCCCTACAATGTGTTTTGAACCCACAAAGTTTGGGCTCAAAGGCAACTATGAAGCAACACAGTGGTGCAGCGGTAGAGTTGCTGCCTTACAGAGCCAGAGACTGGGTTCAATCCTGACGACGGGCGCTGTCTGTACGGAGTTTGTACATTCTCCCTGTGACCACGTGGGTTTTCTCCAGGTGCCCCGGTTTCCTCCCACGCTATAAAGTCGTACAGGTTTGTAGGTTATTTGGCTTTGGTAAAGATTGTCAATTGTCCTGTGTAGGATAGTGTTAAGGGATCGCTAGTCGGCACATACTCGGTGGGCCAAACCTTCTGAACCTTCTGAATTTGTAGTCGGCAGGGCAGTACTCTGCATATCGCCAGCTTGGATGTGTTGTGCATACTAACGTGCTATTAGTAGGTATGTTACAATACTTATCTTCAGCAGCGCTGCAATTCTGCCACTGGCCGTGTGCGCGATTTTGGCGCCTTTGAGGGGGGGCGGGGTTAAAACGCGGGTTTCTCCTACCTTGTCCTGAATTATATTTTGTTGGAGTGCCAGCGTTTGCTGAAAAATCGTTCCGACGGGCGTTTGTGTATTTTCTATTTTTATTCGATCGACAAGTTCAGCACTGGAATTATTTTAAAATCAGCTTCGAAAGCTGTCAACGCCGACAACGGGGACGGATTTCACGCACGGGACAGGTAAACGAAAGCAGTTTATTTTATGTATAAAAGTGCTTCTTAAGAGGCCTTTAATTCACATTTATTAATGCAAAACGGTGATTCTTTTCCCCAAACTAACGGCAGAATTTTTCATGCCGATACGGGGTTAAAATCACCGCAAATCAACGTTCCAAATGATCGCGTTCCAGAAAAACCCACTCGCAAGATGATTTAAATGCCCATTAATTTACAGGTGTTAAACATTAAATTCCTTCCATTTGGCCTGTAAATCCGTGACAATGAGATTTAAAAATTATGTTATATGGTGAATTCTTGTGTGAATGTTATTTGGACACTTAGGCTATTTAAAAATGTTAATCTATTCTTAAGAAATTAATAGATGTTTAGATCTAGTAATTGAATTTTGTAATTAGCTACAATTAGGTAACTAACTAATTATATGCTTTAATTTCATGTCATCTAAGTAAGATTGTTTCATATTTGTTTCAGAATGCTTCAATCTATAATAACTGAAAACAAATTTCAGTTCTCTTAATTTTTACGAAAGTTATGGGCTTTTGACTGTCCTCGATCACAACTTTTGTGTTAAGTCAATGGAAAAGCAATAGGGAACAAGATGCTAATTTCTGAGTATGAAAATGGCCATAATTTTTTTTATACTGATGATATGAAAGTGAATTAAAGGTCTGTCTCACTGTGCGAGTTGACCCACGAGTGACCCCGAGTGAAAGACTCGTGGTTGCGTACGATACTTCCGGAAGTGGCGGCGCTGTTGCACAGCTGCGGCTCGCCTGCAGTCCGTCTGTTTTTACTTTTTTTGTTGTTTTCTTTTGTCCTGTTTTAGTTAAATGTTAGTTTATTGGGTTGTGTACGTGTGGGGTGGGGGGGGGGGGTGAAACATGATTTTTGTCTCTTCCTTCGGGGAATGCGACTTTTTCTTGTCGTATCCCCCTTCTAGAATAGAATAGAATAGAATAGAATAGAATAGAATAGCCTTTTATTGTCATTCAGACCGAAGTCTGAACGAAATTGAAGCAGTCGTACATAAAACAACAATAAACACACATTAACATCCACCAAAGTGAGTCCACCCAACATCTCCTCACTGTGATGGAGGCAAAAGTCTTAGGTCTGCAGTCTCTTCCCTCCTCTTCTCCCTCTGCGCTGAAGCGATACCCCCCGGGCAATGTTTCCCGCGGCTCAAACACCGCGGCCCGGGGTGGTCGAAGCTGCCGCCCACCAGTCCTGCAAACGCAGCCGCTGGCCCGCGGCCGAACCCCGGACTCAGGCCACCACCACCAGAACACCGTCCCAGCCACCCTCACGTGAGTACCATCTTCAGCCTCGGTCTGGGCTGCCCTGACATGGGCGTCGCTTCTCCCTCGGGCCGGGCCACCCCGACATGGGCATCGCTTCTCCTCCCGGCCGGGCCACCCCGACATGGGCATCACTTCTCCCCCCGGCTGGGCCGCCCCGACATGGGCACCGAACTTCCCTCGGGCTGCGAGCGCCGCACCTCCCTGAGCTCGGCCGCTCCAACGGGAGCCTCGTTCCACCCTTGGGCTCCCCGCCCTCACGAGAGCGCCACAACCTCACGGGAGCACTGTTCCAGCCCTGAGCCGGACCGCCCTCATGGGAGCGAGCTCAGGGCGAGTCCTGACGGGCTCTGCCTCCGGAGCCTCGAGGTCATCAGCTCCATTAGGCCTCAACGCAGACGGAGGCAGAGAAGGGGAATACGACAAAAAAGTCGCATTCCCCCGCAGGGAGAGACTGCAAACCCCGTTACAACCCCCCACCCCCCCCCAAAACACAAACTAAAAACCAAAAACTAGACTAACCAAAACAAAATAAACAACACAAAAAACACAAACAAACAGGACTGCCGATGAGCCGCTGAAGCCAGTGCCGCGCCGCCACTTCTCTGCCTCCGTCTGCGCTGAGGCCTAATGGCGGAGCTGCTGGCCTCCAACTCCAACTGCGACCGACCGACCTCGAGGCTCCGGAAGCAGAGCCAGGACTTACCAGCGCGGGGCTGGCCGGCTTCAGGGCTGCAGTGGCGTTCCAGCGGTGGCGACCGAGGACGCTGGTGGCGACCTGAGTCCGGAGGCTCGGCCGCGGGCCCGGTGGACGACATCATCGGGTGCTCGCAGGTCACAGGTGGGTGACCTGTTTTTCTGGGGCTCCCGCAACTACAGCTGCGTCCGCTGGACTGGAGGGCGGCAGCTTCGGCCGCCCCGGGCCGCGGAGTTTGAACCGGCCCGTCGCGGAGCGGAGCTCGGATTCAGCCGCGGGACTGACTTGCCATCACCCAGCGGGGTCACAACGTCAGAAGCCTGGATCGCCTCAGTGCAGAGGGAGAACAAAGAGGGAAGAGACAGAGACTTTAAGACTTTGCCTCCATCATAGTGAGGAGGTGCCTGGTGAACTCACTGTGGTGGATGTTAATTTGTGTTTATTGTGTGTTTTGTTATTTATTATATGTATGACTGCAGGCAACGAAATTTCGTTCAGACCGAAAGGTCTGAATGACAATAAAGGAATCTAATCTAATCTAATCTACTACAAGTTTATGATCCAGTGTTTAACCGAGTTCCCACGGGTATGTCTAAGTTTCCCGTTTACTTCTCATTTCTGCGATGTTCCAAGTTCGTCTCCCGAGTGTACCAAGTTCCTCTCCCGTTAATCTTGAGGCAACAATGTATATCGAAGTGTTGAAAAATCATCACATGTTAAAAAAATGATGTCATGCCAGCCAAAGAACGTAGAGACTATTGTGTTTGCTGCATGTGTTCTGCACAACCTGATCCGTATCAGAGGTGCAGCTTCAGGATCAGCAACAGCCATGCAGGACGGTGACTTAGTGGACAGTCAAACAGGGAGAATAACACTAGGTGCGTGGAGGAGTGGTACAAACGACGAGACTTTGGTGCCACTGCAGTGTTTTCGAGGTAACACGGGGACCAACAGTGCAAAAGAGCAGAGAGACCATCTCTGCTCCTACTATAATTCAGAATTGGGCAGTGTGCCGTGGCAGGACAGCTTATTTTGAGCGGCTGCCGACCACAGGTACATCACTGCATGAGGAGAGCCCACATGCAGAAAAATCCAGTTAATTTCATGTTTAGTTTAAATCCTGCTGACTTTTCTTTGTTTAACTTTAAGTGTGGATTTTATTTTTTATTGTGGTGTAAAAGTAATTTCATTGCATCTGTCTTTCCTTTAAAACGTGGTTATCATGCATCTGCTTATCTGATTGTAGATCTCAAATCTTGTCATTTAGCGCATTGCATTGTATCTTTTATTGCCTGAATTTAGACTAGTGCATTTCTCAGCTGAATTAGTATATCGTGGAAATACTTTTATTTGTTGATTTTCATGTATGAGAAGCCCTTTTTCAGACCACTGTGTTGTTTGCTGTGGTGCTCCTTTTCACATGTGCAAAAAAGCGTTTTTTATATTGAACAAGATGAATAAAGACTTTGTTTCACATTCACCGTGCTGTTTGTCTTATTTTCTGATCTACTGAGAGGGGACAATTTTAAACATTTAAAAAGCACAGCATATGAGGCAGCTGTCCTTAAATCTCATAAATGATTGTGAGAATCAAGATGTGAATATATGTTGCCTTCCTCTATTTTGTGTTTTATGATGAAAGGAATATGACATTCAAGTCATGAGACTTTGTAGTGATATTAAAATGAAGACTTCCAGACATCAATTTGATCTTGATAGCAAAGAACTCTCTTTTATTGTGCAATGAAGTAAACAAACAGTGAGAATCAAACGGATCAGCAAAAAGCTTTTCAACACAACACAACACAACACAAATTTATATATAAACTTCAAGCAATTTTTTCTTTTCAACCCACTCTATCACCTTATCAATAACTTGCTTAACTTTGTTAAGCAGAATTTGTCTTTAAAAAGTCTAAGTAACTGATATTTCTGTCCCTGATTATTGTTTCTAAAAAGAGTTCCCACGGTAGAATCACGAGTCACAAAGTTAAACGCGCGGGCCACTACGTTCTTACAACGAGTTTAAAATGTTTCAAATTTTAACTTCAAGAGTACATTTTACTCGTGGAAAAGTTCAAACATGTTTGAACTTTTGCAAGAGTTAACAAGTTTCACGTGTACCTCCCGTTAGCGCCAAAAGTCGCTAAGTTGCGTCCACGAGTTCCGACGTTCCCGCTACGTTAATTGTACGTGATTACCACGAGTTAAATTTGTTTTAAACTCGGGGTCACTCGTGGGTCAACTCGCACAGTGAGACAGCCCTTTTAGGTGTCAAATTAAACGTCTTTTTATGCTTTATCTGATGGGATAAATTACAGACTTGATTTTTTAAATCTCAAAATGTTGTAACATTGCTACTGTTAGTGCCCCCTTAAAACTGTCTAGTGAAGGTGATTTGACTATATTGTTGTCTAGTTTATTCCATACCCTTAAGGTTCTTACAAAGAATGAGTTCTTATAAATATATGTCCTGGCGAATAGGGTTTCTATTTGCATATCATTTCTCTTTCTTGTTCACCTTTCTGTTGAGTATGTTATGTATCTATCTGCAGTTGTGCCCACGATCCCCTTTTGAATCTTGTACAACATGGCTAGTCTGTTCCTTGCCCTTCCTGTTTCCAGCGTTTCCCACTCCAGGTCGGACAGCATCTGGGTAACACTGCTACCTCTATTGTAGTTCCCGATGCAAGAGCGTGCTGCTTTCCTCTGTACCCCTTCTAGTTTGTTGATATGACCAGTTTTGTATGGGTCTCAGGCGCATGAAACGTATTCCAGTAAGGGTCTAACCAATGTTGTATATGCTGTGGTTTTCACTTCCTTTGGGCAGAACCAGAGGTTTCGTCTGAGGAGTCCTAATGTCCGGTTGGCTTTAGTGACCGTGTTGTCCACGTGTTCCCTCCACGAAAGCTTGCAAAGGGCCTGTCTCCGCGCTGTATCTCTGAACTAAACTAAACTAAAGTAACCCTATGGTTCTTCTTCTTGAACACTCTCAGGGATGAAGGCTAGTTGCTTCCACTCCAGTTCTGTGTCTTGAAGTGACTGCTCCGGGCAATGTTGGCCACACAATATAGGCACAGGTTGAGCAGTAGGTATTGGGCTGCTGTGTGCTCTCGACAAATATAAACAAGATTCTAGGTGCTGTCCCAAATGACGCTGGACTTTTGAGCAGTCATGGGACAGGGATTTCCACGGATGCTGCCTGACCTATCGATTGTTACAGTATTTTATTTATTTTATTTAAAATGCTACACAGCTAGGGTGGCACGGTGCAGAGAGGGGTCGAGTTGCTGCCTTACAGCACTTACAGCGCAGGAGACCCGGGTTCGATCCCGACTACTGGTGCTGTCTGTACGGAGTCCGCACGTTCTCCCTGTGACCTGCGTGGGTTTTCTCCGAGATCTTCATTCCTCCCACACTCCAAAGACGTACAGGTTTATAGGTAAATTGGCTTGGTAAATGTAACAATTGTCCCCAGTGTGTGTAGGGTAGTGTTAATGTGCGGGTATCGTTGGTCGTCGTGGACGAAGGGCCTATTTCCGCACTGTATTTCTAAACTAAACTAAGCAACGTAATGGATTAAACTCTGGGGATGTGGCCAGGATCGACAAACAAGGTTTCCATTAACTCAAACTAGCTTTTTAGTTTGGGAAGGGTCATAAGAAGCATTCACAGTGTGTGCCCAACTGCAGTGGAATAATTTGCATTTCAAGAGAGCTTTTAATGCAGACTTAATTTACAATTATCAATGTTCCACATCATTAATTTTGCCTTACCCCTCACTGACTCACACAGTTGGAATCTATATTAGAGGTGGTTCCAATTCCACCCTTTTCCATTGCCTTTCTCACTGGAGTTACTTTGAATGTGAATTGAAGAAAGCTAAAAGTAATTTGGGCAGTAAACTTTCTTACCTCTGGCTGAAACGCTTTCAACTTCTGTTTACACATTTGAAATAGGAAGATAAAAATGTTCATATTGCAAATGTGTAAACTTTAGTCATAACTCATCACCACATATGGTCTAGCTGCCTGTCTCTCTCAGTTGGTATTCGCCCAGATTTCCCACCTACTCTGTTGCAGTCTGCTACTTTTGCAAGGAAAATATCTCCACTGGCACTGCGTCTCCTGTCTGTCTTTTCCTCATTCGCAAGTCTCAGCAACAATTGACTGTGTGGATTCACATTCACATCCTTAAGCCAAGGTGCCATCAAGTTTCATTGATCATGCAATTGTGAGACTTTGGCCACTGAACCGGAAGTCCATGTCCTGTTTTAGTTTGGTTTAGTTTAGTTTAGAGATACATCACGGACATTGGCCCTTTGGCCCACCGAGTCTGCGCCGACCAGCGATCCCCGCACACTAGCACTATCCTACACACACCAGGGACAATTTATACTCTTTTTATCAAAGCCAATTAATCAACAAACCTGTACGTCTTTGGAGTGTGGGAGGAAACCTGGAGAAAACCCACGCAGCTCACGGGGAGAACGTGCAGCACAAACTCCATCCATCCGCAGTCAGGATCGAACCCAGGATTCTGGCGCTGCAACTCTACCACTACGTCACCCTGCCGCCCTTTTAACACAATGTTGGAAGTGCTGTCCTTCGGATGTGATGTTACATCATCTGCTATGTTATATCTGCCCTCTTAGTTTTGACATTACGTGGAAGAATAAAATACTGAGCGAATAGGCCATTTTATGGGGTGGAGTATGATGCCTTGGGTAAATAGAGGATAGATAGATAGTTAAATAGTTGCATAGTTGCTATTTGGCAGACTAAACCTGCTATGTGAGAATAAGATGCTGGAGGAACTCAATGGGTCGGGCAGCATCTCTGGAGGGATTGGGACCCTTTTTCAGACTGATTGGGCAAAGCCATTAAATGGTAGATGGATAAAGATGAGATAGGGAGCTTCTTGGTTGCAAGATGGGTGGAATAAGTGACAAAGGCCAGCAGTGAAAAGGAGACAAAATGGTGTAAGATAAGGAGAAAAAAGAGTATCAGAGGAAGGGATGTAGGTGGAAAGGGATGGAGGGAAGGGAAAAGGGGGTAGCTGTGGAAAGTTGGTAGCTGAGATAGTGAGAGAAATTGGTACGCATCCTAGTGGAGCATAGGGAAGAGAGGGAAAAGGGAGGGGAGGTTTATCTAAAATTGGAGAATTCAATGTTCATACCATTGGGTTGTAAGTGACCCAAGCAGAATATAAAGTGCTATTCCTCCAGTTTATGGGTGGCCTCACTCTGGCAATGGAGGAGGCCCAGAACAGAAAGATCATTGTGGAGATGAAGTAGAGAGTTAAAATGGTTAGCAACTGGGAGATCCAGCAGACTTAGGCCCAATGTTTGGTGAAATTGGCACAGGCATCGGTGAAACCTAGTGTTTTGTCTAACACTTGCCAAACACCAAAGCCCGCTGGTGTCCCAGTTGTTGACCATTTTAACTTCCCTTCCCATTGGAAAAAGATGAATCATGGAAGAGCCCAAAGCAAATCGTCGAGTTTATTGGTTCTGCACAAGTAGGTGAGGTACAGGTGCAATGAAAATCTTGCATGCAGCAGCATCACAGACAAACATGCAAACATAAATTACACGTAAATTAGACATAAAGTACACATAAGTACTGCAAGACAGTGAAAAGAAACAGAGTGCAAAAACCACAATATTAGCATAAAACACAATTTGAAAACAAGTCCATGATAGTGCATGAGGTGGGCTGTAGTAACATAGAAAAATAGGTGCAGGAGGAGGCCATTGGCCCTTCGAGTGCCAAGGTAGGATTGGGGTATTGGTATTGGTTTATTAATGTCACGTGTACCAAGATACAGTGAAAAGCTTTGCGTAATATCCAGTCCATACATGAGTACAATAAAGCCATGCGCAGGTACTACAAAGTGAAAAATACCAATGTGCAGAATGTAGTGTTACATTATTATAACATTAAATTTACAGAGAAAATTCAGGAGTCAAAGTCAAAGTCAATTTTATTCGTCACATGCTCCCGAAGGTGCAGTGAAATGAATTTACATACATAGATGCATAGAAAATAGGTGCAGGAGTAGGCCATTCGGCCCTTCGAGCCTGTACCGCCATTCAATATGATCATGGCTGAATTTGGAAGCAGGAAAGCAAAAGTGCAAGGGCCGCAATAAGGTAGGTTGAGAGATCAGGTGTAATGGCTTGGCTTATGAGAGGACCATTCAGTAATCTGATAATAGCAGGGAAGAAGCTGTTCCTGAAACAGGTAGCACATACTTTAAAGCTTTTGTACCTTCTACCTGACAGGGGAGGGGAGAAGAGGAAATGACTGGAGTGTGAATGGTCCTAGAATATGTTGTCTGCTTTGGACACAAAATGCTGGAGTAACTCAGCGGGTCAGACAGCAGCTCTGGAGAAAAGGAATAGGTTACGTTTTGGGTCGAGACCGTTCTTCAGACTGAGTCGGGGGAAAGGGAAACGAGAGATATAGATGGTGATATCTCTGGTTTCCCTTTCCCCTGGCTCTCAGTCTGAAGAAAGATCTCGACCTGAAACATCAGCTATTCCTTCTCTCCAGAGATGCTGTCTGACCCCTTGGGTTACTCCAACTTTTTGTGTCCACCTTCAGTTTAAAGCAGCATCTGCAGTTCCTTCCTACACAAGTTTTCTGCTTTCCCATGTCAGCGTGAAGTTAGATGGAGCTGATGAGGGAAATGGACTACATCTACAACTCTAAACATTCTTGGAGTCTTGAGAAGAACTGTTCCCAAGCAAAGCTGTGAAGCGGCCTCAATAGGATGCTTTCCACTAAACATCAGGAGAAGTCGGTAAGAGTCATCGGAGACATGATGAACTTCCTCAATCTCCTGAGGAAGTAGAGGCTTTTGTGCACTTTCTTGGCCTTCGTCGGGTGGTGTGGGTTGGTTCAAGAACCTGAGATAAGAGTTCTGTTGTTTGTAGCAATATAGCCGTTGATGAACCTGGTGGTGTGTGGGACCGCAGATAGCTGTGAGAAGAGGGCATTGCAGCACTGTGCAATGCCAAGTAAACTGTAAAAACTAACTGCAGCCAAGTCTCCTTCTTTTTGCTTATCTCAGGAGGATTTTTGTCTTGTGAAATTATGTCACTGACAAGTTAATTGGATCTCTCAAAACCATTTAACATACTGGTTATATTGAGGAATCTTTCTCCCAGATCTTTCTGGTTGAAATCTGAAGCTGGTTCCCTAGAATAAAGACTACACACAAATTTGAGAAACAGCACCTCATATTCCACTTGGGCATCTTACAAATCAGCAGTATGAACATTGATTTATCTCATTTCAAGTAACTCCTGCATTCTTTTCTCCCAAACACCCCCCCCCTCCCCTCCCCCCCTACACCCTAGTCACCCTACTAGTTCCACTGTTTGCATCCTTCTATCCCTGTCATTAGCACATCTTCTCCTGTCAACAATGGGCCATTGTGGGCTCCACCCTTCCTGAGGTCATGTTCTCTTCTGGCCTTCTCTCTTTCAGTCTGAAGAAAGGTTCTGACCCGAATCGTCAGCTATTCCTTTTCTCCAGAGATGTCATCTCACCCACTGAGATACACCAGAATTTCGTGCCCACCCTATATTAAAAGCCAGTTTTCTTTCTCCCTGCTAATCGTTTCAAACCAGCTCAGATTTTGATCTTAATTCATTTTTTGGGATGTGGGGTCGTAAAGGCAGCATTTATTGCCAACGGTAGACAAAAATGCTGGAGAAACTCAGCGTCTATGGAGCGAAGGAAATAGGCAACGTTTTGGGCCAAAACCCGTCTTTAGCTCTTAGGCCTAATGGAATCAAGAGTTTCGGCCCGAAACATTGCCTATTTCCTTCGCTCCATAGATGCTGCCGCACCCTGCTGAGTTTCTCCAGCACTTTTGTCTACCTTCTATTTTCCAGCATCTGCAGTTCCTTCTTAAACATTTATTGCCAACGATTGTTTTTGTGACCTCTGTGGCCATCATTGATTTCCATTTTGCTTAAATAAGTGAAAATACTCCTCAGATTCTTCAACTGCATCATAAGTTCTTGGTGGACCAATAATTAGGTTGTGACCTAACTTATGAAACTCTTCTAGTTTAATGAGATGTTATTTTTTGTTATATTAGTGAAGCTCTTTATGCTTTATGCTAGCATAATCAGGATAACCGAGTTCATTTAATTCCTCCAGTGCATTTAATAAAAAATAGTCAGTAAAAATCCTTCTTCTCTGCATGCTCTTCATTTAAAAAGCAGAGCACCTTCAGAGCACGAATAGCACCTTCAGACAAGCTTAAAAGAACCATGCAAGAAGAAGGGTCTCGACCAGAAACGTCACCTATTCTTCGCTCCATAGATGCTGCCTCACCCACTGAGTTTCTCCAGCATTTTTATCTACCTTCCATTTTCCCAGCATCTGCAGTTCATTCTTAAACATGCAAGAGGGATATGCCATGTTCACAAAGGCAAATCATCATCAAGAGAGAATTAGATTTAGCTCTTAGGGCTAATGGAATCAAGGGTTATGGGGGGAAAAGCAGGAACAGGGTACCGATTTTGGATGATCAGCCATAGTCATATTGAATGGCGTTGCTGGCTCAAAAGGCCGAATGGCCCTTATATCATGGACATGCTCTTCACAAATTTACACAGTGAGACTTCTAAGAATTTCTCAAATGCAAAGTAAACCAAATAGTTCAAAATTATGTGTAGGAAGGATCTGCTGATGTCGATTTATACCGAAGATAGACACAAAATGCTGGAGTAACTCAGCAGGACAGGCAGCATCTCCGGAGAAAAAGAATAGGTGAAGTTTTGGTTCTAGACCCTTCTTCAGACCAGGCAGCAGGTACCCAGACCTGTTATGGAGTCATAGAGTTAAACAGTGTGGAAACAGACCCTTCAGCTCAACTTGCCCACATCAGCTACACTAGTCCCACCTGGCCACGTTTTGGCTCCTATCCCTCAAAACCTGTCCTATCCATGTACTTGTCTAACTGTTTCTTCAATGTTGGGATAGTCCCAGCCTCAATTACCTCCTCTGGCAGCTTTTTCCAGACATCCACCACCCTTTGTGTGAAAAAGTTACCCCTCAGATTCCTATTAAATCTTTTCCCCTTTCACCTTAAACCTATGTCCTCTGGTCCTCGATTCACCTACTCTGGGCAAGGAACTCTGTGCATCTACCTGATCTATTCCTCTCATGATTTTATGCACCTCTATAAAGATCACCCTCATCCTCCTGTGCTCCAAGGTCCCAGCCAATTCAACCTCTCCCTATAGCTCAGACCCTCTCGCCAGGCAACATCCTTTGATTTGATAAAGGAACGAGGTTAATGAGCCATTAGGAGGTAGTGACCATAATATGATCAGGTTTAATCTACAATTGGAGAGGGAGAAGGGTAGACCGGAGGTGTCAGTGTTATAGTTGAATAAAGGGGACTATGGGGCCATGAGGGAGGAGCTGGCCAAAGTTGACTGGAAAGATACCCTAGCAGGGATGACAGTGGAACAAGAATGGCAGGTATTTCTAGGAATAATACAGAAGGTGCAGGATCAGTTCATTCCTAGGAGGAAGAAAGATTCCAAGGGGAGTAAGGGGCGACCATGGCTGACAAGGGACGTCAGGGACAGTATAAAAATAAAAGAGAAGTACAACATAGCAAAGATGAGCGGGAAGCAAGAGGATTGGGTAATGTTTAAAGAGCAACAGAAGATAACTAAAAAGACAATACGGGGAGAAAAGATGAGGTACGAAGGTAAGCTAGCCAAGAATATAAAGTGGGATAGTAAAAGCTTCTTTAGGTATGTGAAGAGAAAAAAATCAGTTAAGACCAAAGTTGGACCCTTGAAGACTGAAAAAGGTGAATTTATTATGGGGAACAAGGAAATGGCAGATGAGTTGAACAGGTACTTTGGATCCGTCTTCACTAAGGAGGACACAAACAATTTTCCTGATATAGTAGTGGCCAGAGGATCTGGGGTGACAGAGGAACTGAACGAAATCCACATTAGGCAGGAAATAGTGTTGGGTAGACTGATGGGACTGAAGGCTGATAAATCCCCAGGGCCTGATGGTCTGAATCCCAGGGTACTTAAGGAAGTGGCTCTAGAAATCATGGATGCATAGGTGATAATTTTCCAATGTTCTATAGACTCAGGATCAGTTCCTGTGGATTGGAAGATAGCTGATGTTATCCCACTTTTTAAGAAAGGCGGGAGAGAGAAAAGATAAGATAAGATAAGATAAGACTTTATTAGTCCCCTTATTCAGGGGAAATTCAGATGTCCTTGCAGCACACTAATAAAAATACAACATAGTGTTCAAAAAGAAGTTCAACACAAAAACATCCCCCCACAATGGTTCCTACTGTGGGGGAAGGCACAAAGTCCAGTCCCCATCCTCTTGTCCACCCAGAGTCGGGCCCACTGAGGCCTCCACAGTCCCGCCACGGCGCCCAGGGAATTATAGACCAGTTAGCCTGACATCGGTGGTGGGGAAGATGCTGGAGTCAATTATAAAAGATGAAACAGCTGCACATTTGGATAGCAGTAACAGGATCGGTCCGAGTCAGCATGGATTTATGAAGGGGAAATCATGCTTGACTAATCTTCTGAAATTTTTTGAAGAAGTAACTAGGAAAATGGACAAGGGAGAGCCAGTGGATGTAGTGTACCTGGACTTTCAGAAAGCATTTGATAAGGTCCCACATAGGAGGTTAGTGGGCAAAATTAAGGCACATGGTATTGGGGATAGAGTGCTGACATGGATAGAAAATTGGTTGGCAGACCGGAAACAAAGAGTAGGGATTAACAGGTCCCTTTCAGAATGGCAGGCAGTGACTAGTGGGGTACCGCAAGGCTCGGTGCTGGGACCGCAGCTATTTACAATATACATCAATGATTTGGATGAAGGGATTCAAAGTAACATTAGCAAATTTGCAGATGACACAAAGCTGGATGGCAGTGTGAACTGTGAGGAGGATGCTATGAGAATTCAGGGTGACTTGGACAGGTTGGGGGAGTGGGCAGATGCATGGCAGATGAAGTTTAATGTGGATAAATGTGAGGTTATCCACTTTGGTACCAAAGACAGGAAGGCAGATTATTATCTAAATTGTGTCAAGTTGAGAAAGGGGGAAGTACACCTGGATCTGGGGGTCCTTGTTCATCAGTCAATGAAAGTAAGCATGCAGGTACAGCAGGCAGTGAAGAAAGCGAATGGCATGTTGGCCTTTATAACAAAAGGAGTCGAGTATAGGAGCAAAGAGGTCCTTCTGCAGCTGTACAGGGCCCTAGTGAGACCACACCTGGAGTATTGTGTGCAATTTTGGTCCCCTAATTTGAGGAAGGACATTCTTGCTATTGAGGGAGTGCAGCGTAGGTTTACAAGGTTAATTCCCGGGATGGCGGGACTGTCATATGCTGAGAGAATGGAGCGGCTGGGGTTGTACACTCTGGAGTTTAGAAGGATGAGAGGGTATCTTATTGAAACATATAAAATTGTTAAGGGTTTGGACACGCTAGAGGCAGGAAACATGTTCCCGATGTTGGGTGTCCAGAACCAGGGGCCACAGTTTAAACATAAGGGTTAAGCAATTTAGAACGGAGACGAGGAAACACTTTGTTTCACAGAGAGTTGTGAGTCTGTGGAATTCTCAGCCTCAGAGGGCGGTGGAGGCCGGTTCTCTGGATACTTTCAAGAGGGAGCTAGATAGGGCTCTTAAAGATAGCGGAGTCAGGGGATATGGGGAGAAGGCAGGAACTGGGTACTGATTGGGGATGATCAGCCATGATCACATTGAATGGCGGTGCTGGCTCGAAGGGCCGAATGGTGTACTCCTGCACCTATTGTCTATTGTCTATTGTCTATTGTAAAGTTCTGAATGACAATAAAGGAATCTATCTATCTATCTATCTATCTATCTATCTATCTAAATCTTCTCTGTACCCTTTCCAGTTTGACAACATGTTCTCCCAGCTTGACATCTTCCTCCAGGTTTCGCAACATGATCTCTTTCTTTCAACTAGCCTGCCCTCACACTTCTGTCATCAATCACTTAAAATACCCGTATGACATGCCCACATCAATAGGACAGCAAGCAGATTGCCCAATGACTGACTGAATGCTGCTTGACAGCCTGTCAAATAGACATCCATCTGAGTGTTAAAGAAGGAACTGCAGATGCTGGAAAATCGAAGGTACACAAGCAGACATCCATCTGATCTGTTTTATGACATTCAACAGAATGTTAACAGGGACTGAAATGAAAACACCTCTTTATTGTTCCAATAATTCTTTAGCAGGGCTACTACACACTGGGGTGGAAGTAGACTACTGTGAGATGGACAGGATACAAGACCAGCATACAAATTGGCTGCCGAGGTGAGACAGCAGTCAAGTAAATCGATGGTGCCCATGGCCACGGATAGCAGTTTTTGAACATAAGACAGAACATTTTTCCCAGGCTGGAAATGTCAAAGGCTGCACAATGGCACAGTGATAGATTTGCTGCCTTATGGCCATGTCCCACTTAAGCGACTTTTTAGGCGACTGCAGGAGACAATGCAGTGACCACAAGTTCGCGGGTGGTTGCCAGGTAGTCGCCTTCATGGTCGTGAGGTTTTCCCGCATTCTGGGAACTGGTTGCGGCCTCATTATGGTCGCCTGAAAAATCGCCTAAGTGGAACAGGCCCATTACAGCATCGGGGACCCGAGTTCCATCCTGACTACGGGTGCCATCTGTACGGGGTTTGTACGTTCTCCCCGTGACCTGCGTGGGTTTTCTCCGGGTGCTCCGGTTTCCTCCCACACGCCAAAAACGTACAGGTTTCTAGGTTAATTGGCTTTGGTAAAATTGTAAACTGTCTCTAGTGTGTAAGATAGTGTTAGTGTGCGATGATTGCTGCTCGTCGCGGATTTGGTGGGCCGAAGTGCTTGTTTCCGTGCTGTATCTCAAAACCAAACTAAACTAGAGGGCAGAGCTTCAAGGTGAGAGGGGCAACATTTAAAGAAGGTGTGCAGAGCAAGTTTTTTTAACACGGAGAATGGTGGGTGCCACAGAACACACTGCCAAGTGGAGGCAGATACAATAGGAACATCATTGAGGCTTTTGGACAGATGCATGGATATGTAGGGAATGGAGCAACATAGATCGTGTGCAGACAGAGCAGATTAGTTTAACTTGGCATCATTTTCAGCACAGATGTTCTGGGCTGAACGGCCTGTTCTTCTGTTCCACTGTTCTGTGTTCCATATTCTTTCAGACAAAGGAGCAGCAGTAAATGTCTGAAGCCTATTCCACCATTCAATATCAGGGCTAATCTGATCACAGCCTCAGTTCCACCCTCCTGCCCAGTCTTCATGACCTTGTATTCCCCAACTGTACAAGAAATATTGTATCTCAACTTTAAATATGTTAGTAATTCAATGTCCACAGCTGTTAGTGTAAAGAACTCTAAAGATGCACGGTGCTCTAATAGTTTAGTTTAGTTTAGAGAGACAGCATAAAACAGGCCCCTTCATCCAACTGACTGCATGCCGAACATTGATCACCCTTCACACTTTTCTATGTTTCTTTCGCAACCGCACCCTCCTACGCACTATGGACAATTTACAGAGGTTAATAGTAAGATTAAACGAGAACTTACCAAGTTTGAAGTTTGATCTTTATTTTATGAGGAGTAACGTTGAGGGATTACGTGAAGAAGACCCCGTCCAGCCGCACAGGCGTCAATCTTTCAAAGCAGCGGAGTGACAATCACAGACGATAATTACTGAAGTATGATAGTAAGATGCATAAAGACTTAGAACTACCAGCTTGATCCTTTTATGAGGGTGGGAGCGGAGGGCACGTAATCCCTCAACGTTACTCCTCATAAAATAAAGATCAAACTTCAAGCTTGGTAAGTTCTCGTTTAATCTTACTATTTTACTTCGGAGTCACGTGAGTGACTACGTGAAGATTTCAAAGCTCTGTGATTTCACACCGTGGATTCAAATCCAGGTGTTCACTGCATCGATTGACTCTATTTGAGTAAGCACAATCAACAATGCATAACCACAACATTTGAATGTAATCAGTTAATGGTTTTATTTATTTTAATAAAAGTAACAAAATCAGGCCCATTTATTATAATGGGGGATTTAATACTGTATCCAGCACGGCATTACCAAACCCTCTGAGATCTTTAATCTCCTTGTGGTAATACTTGTGAAACATCTGTTCACTTGCCCATCCTGCGGCCACGAGAATAAGGTCTATTAGCACGTCTGAATCCCTGGCCGCTGATGTTGATGCCGCCCTGGTGGAATGAGATTTAAATTTATCAGTATCAATACCTGAATATCTCAACACCTGTTTCAACCATCGTGAAATTGTTTGTGTTGACACTTTCTTATGAGGCTTTTTATGACTAATAAAAAATGCCAATTCGGCGCCTCTTAAAACTTTTGTTGTTTCTATGTAACATTTCACATATGTTACTACACACAGTCGTGAATCTGTAGTATATGCTAAAAATTCCAACTTGCATCCTGTGAACCCAGGTCTACTTTGCTTCAGTAAATCATAGACATAGAATGTCACGGCATTTTGCCCTACTTTCATTCTATCAATTCTGAGTTTCTGTAATGTTTGAACTCTCTGCGCTGAAACTAATGCCATGAGCATAACCAATTTCATGGTAATTTTGGATAATGACAGAGTTTCAACTGGATTCCAATTCCTTAGGAACATCAGTACATCTTTTACATTCCAAATTTCTGTATACCTGGGTCTGGGAGGATTAGAGTTGAAAATTCCTTTCATAAACCTACAGACCCAAGGATGTGCTCCAAATGGAGTTTGTTCTGATTCACTGCTAAAATATGCAGAGAGTGCACTTCGTGCAGTATTAATTGCACTATAACTTAATTTCAATTCATAGTGTAGAGTTGAAAGAAACTCTATTACATCTGAAATTTCTGCTGTGTTATATGCAATATTCTTTCCTGAACAAAACACCTCCCATTTCTTTATATAGGAAATGTACTGCTTCTGGGTACTATTCCTCCAGGCTGCTGTCATAACATCCACCGTACGGTCTGATAATCTTTTTCCAAGATATGGCCTTCTTAGAATCTGCAAATCAACAAACCAATACGATTATGTAAAGGATGTGATTCATTAGTCACAGGGTGTACAAGCAGTTTAATCTGCTTTGGAATAACCATAAGGGTTTTTTATTTTTTTTATATTTTTTTTTCCCCCCCATTTTTAACACCAGTGGGTACCATACCTGTGTAGGCCAATCTGGTACTAACAAAATCCCTGAGGCTGAATCTTGTTTAATTTTCTGTATGCATTTGTGGATTAAACAAAAATGGTGGAAAAGCACACAGAAACATACCACCCCAATGTAGCGAGAAAGCATCCACCACTACTGCTCCAGGATCAGGTTCCCATGACACATACGTAGGCAACTGGTGGTTCAATCTTGATGCAAACAGATCAATTTCTGGCATTCCAAATTGTGTGATAATTTGTGTGAATATTTTCCGATTTAACATCCATTCTGTATTATCATTAAATTTACGTGATCTTTTGTCTGCAATTGTATTAATTTTTACCTGGTAAATATATTGCTGACAGCCACATTTTTCTGGCAATACCTCAGGTCCAAATTTCATTTGCCAATTTATCACATGATTCTGATTGTATTACACCCATGTGAATTATGTATGCTACAGCTGTAGTATTGTCAACCTGTACCTGAACATGCACATTTCCCATATCAGTGCAATAAGCTCTAAGGCCGTAAAATGCGCCTAATAGCTCTAGGTAATTGATTCCCAGTTTTTCCAGCAAAGGTACTTCATTCACATTCCACCTACCTCCACAGCTGGAAATCATGTTAGTAGCGCCCCAACTCAGCGCACTTACATCAGTCTGTCGAGTGACGGAAGGTGTTTCTACCAGAACTTTTCTGGAAGCATTAGAAACATTGTTAATCCACCATTCTATTTCTGTAATGGATTGAATTGTTAATTTCATGGGCCTATCAAAATGCCCTCTATTCATTTTTAACACTTGTACCTTAGCTCTCTGTAAACATTGATAATGCAATGGTCCAAACGTGACCGCTGGAAACCCTGCAATTAATTTGCCTAGCAAGCTTGCCACTTCTCTAATTGAAGGTGTGTCCTCGTTAATGAGTTTTATGCAACCTTCAATTAACTGCAGCTTTTTATCTTTTGGCAAAGTGATTACCATGTGTTCGGAGTTAATTGTGAACCCTAGGTAATCAATCTTTTTGCTTGGTAACAATTTAGATTTTTGTAGGTGAATAATGAAACCTAATTTCTCAAAATGTATTTGGCTGGATACTGACAATTTTGCAGCAGCCAAAGTGTCCCCTACAATGAGGATATCATCTAAATAAGCCATTAATACATGGCCCTCAGGTCTTAACAGAGCTAAAATTGGTTTGAGCAATTTAGTGAATAATCTTGGTGCTGAAATCAGACCATTGGGCAATGCTTTAAATTGCCATAACTGACATCCAAATTTCAAATATCTTTGATCATTACCATGCATTGCCACAGAATATTATGCATTTTGCAGATCTATGCTTGCCTTGTAGCAATTCTTTGTGACTAGCTAAATGGCATTAGTAAATGTTTCCATTTTGAAATGTTTCTATTGTCCATAAAAGTTAAGATTTGTCAGATCGGAAATGATTCTACGTCCACCATCCCATTTTCTAGGAGAATATTCCTAGGAGAATATTTGACACAAACTGATGGTGTTGTTCTACTGACATTTATATCATCCTTTTCTGCATAACATTTTTCAATTCTCCTTTGATCAACCCATTCTCTTCCTTTGAAAAAAAAATCTGTGACCAGTTTGAATTATGCTGAATTGGAGGATCCAAACGTGGAGAGAACTCAATTTTGAATCCTACAATGCTACATAGAATAAATGAATCATTTGTTATTGATTGCCATTCTTTTAGGAAGAATCGTAACCTTCCCCCTATTTGTGAGTGTGAAACATTTGTTGTGTTTCTTACCAGACCAAGCCCCCTAACCTCGGGGTTTGCCACCAGCAGTTGTTGTCCCCTTCTAGTAGGCACATTGTAACCTCCACGTATCCTCGGTGCAGCACGTCAACGTGTATACGAGAATGATAGGATTGTTCCTTCTCCAGCACCACATTTTGCCTGTAGGGATACTGCCTTCTCACCGCTCTGCTCAGCATAGGTGATCCTTTAGTTTCTTTGTTAGATTTTCTCCAAAACAGATTTAGGCATTTGTATATTGGATGGTTTGCAGAGCCTGCATACTTAGGATGAATATTTGGTCTTATTGCATTTTTATGAATACAATTTATTTCAAAGTGCGCACTACACATGAGTGCTAAGGCATTTTGTTGTGAATACGATATATAACCTTCATCCAAACCACTGACCCCAGAAATTTCAGCACTTGTGTAATTTCAATTCTTGTGAGCGTAAACCACTGCTCAAATTACCCATATCAAGTTATTCACTGCTGTAACTGCTACAATTTCCCGGGTCTCATATTTTTTGATAGTCTCATCCATGGTTAATTCCTGGGGCTGATGGGAGAGTAGATAATTTATAGTCATAGCTATTTCCTCTCTCAAAGGTTCCCCTGTTACTCTGGGAACAGCAAAGTTTTGTGCCAGCCTTGGAACATTTGTGGCTCTGATAATGGGCTCTGGTCCTCATTTAAATCATCATCTAAATCTAGATATTCATTTTTATGTTGGGTAATTTCTGGCTCCCCTGTTTCAGGTAAGTCTCTGCCAGATTCCCCCTGCGCGGGCTCTCTTGTAGGCCCACGGACAGGCAGCCCTGCTTCAGGTGCTGCTGGCGCTGGCTCTATTCTAGGCCAACGCTTCATTATTTTTACTCTTTATATTTGTCGGTGCTGGCACATTTATCATTGCACGTTTGTGCTGCCTTTTGTTCAGGCATTTCTAGTACTGGCTCTCCAATAGGCCAACACATAACTTGCCTTTTTTCTGGCATTTTTGGGCACTGGATCTCCTGTAGGCCAACCTCTTTAATGTTTCTGCACAGGCACTGATGGCTCTCCTGTAGGCCACCCTTGTGCCTGTTCCAAGGCACCTCCTGTGCTATACTTCATTGGCCAACACCGACTTAAATCCTCCTGTGGGGGTTCTTTACAAATCATCTGCCCCATAAGGAGTTGTAAAGTTTTTGACCCTTGCAGTGTAATACTCTTACCTCCGGGTCTGACTCATCCGACTCTACAGGTCGGGCCGATTTTTTATTTATTTTTTCTCAGCCTTGCGCCCCGCCGCCGGCGGTTTAACGCACTTTCGACCACAACGGGAGTTAATGGCTTCGCTGCCACTGACTCCCCTGACTAACGCCCGCTACCCTTAGGATCTGGGATTTTACTACGGTGCGTCCCTGGCCGCCTCTCCTTCCCATTTCTCCATAATAAACTTGAGTGGAGCTCCACCAAACAAGTCTAAACGGGAAGGAAACGCTCCTGTAAGTGAAAAGTAACCCACTTACCTTCCGACTTTTGTTTTACTTTTGTTTTACTCACCGGCTGGAGGAGCTCGTGCTCCTCCACACGCGGTCATGAACGCTATGCGTCTGATCGACAATGACGCGTGTGCGGCTGGACGGGGCTTCTTCACGTAGTCACTCACGTGACTCCGAAGTAAAATTAACCTACAAAGCCACACGGTTTTGGGATGTGGGAGGAAACCAGAGCACCCAGAGGAAACCCATGAGGTCACAGGGAGAACGTGCAAAATGTTGTTTGCCCAAATCATAGTCATAGAGTAATAGAACCATGGAAACAGGTCCTTCGGCCCAACTTGCCCAAACCAGCCATCATGTCCCAGCTACACTAGTCCCACCTGCCTGCATTTGGCCCATATCCCTCCATACCTGTCCTATCCATGTGGAGAAACAGGCCCATTGCTCATGAATTCTTATTATTATAAAGTAAAGGCAGCTCAATGAAGAAAAATGTAGTTAAGCTCGAATGCAGGAGCAATCTGCCCCAAATCATGATTAATGGGCCTTGCTGGAATTCCGTCATGGTCAACAGTTTTAACTGGTTCTATAATTCATTGAGGTGCATGTCATAAAAGAAGCTCATTAACATCGTAATGACAAGTTAAAATGCCTCAGCTAACCATAACATCTCATGGCCCATTGATTTTATAAAGCAGTCTTGACTCTAGTCACAGTGCTGAAAGTAAATGGTGTGGGGATGCTGCCATGAAAGGTACCAAGAGCCCCCTCAAGAGCAGGTTTTGCTCATCATTCTTCCAATACAGGTGCCTGTCGAGGCAATATAAACACTAGTGCTGAAAGAACAGACTAGTGAATAATGCTGTTGTCAGCAGAATAAGTTAACAAGAAAGGTAAAGGAATCAACTCTTCAGCTTTCTCACCATCTTCCAATCACGTAACCTTTGCCACCTATGACGACACCCTTGCCACCTGTGGCGGCATGTAGAGCTGCTGCCTTACAGCGCCAGAGACCCGGGTTCGATCCTGCCCACGGGTGCTGTCTGTTCTCCCCATGACCTGTGTAGGTTTTGTCCGAAATCTTCGTTTTCCTCCCATACTCCAAAGACGTACAGGTTTGTAGGTCAATTGGTTTGCTATAAATGTAAAATGTGTTGGTGGATAGTGTTAGTGTGCGGGGATCGCTGGTCGGCGTGGACTCGGTGGGCTGAAGGGCCTGTTTCCGCAATGAACTCTGATCTAATCTAAACTAAAACTGAACTATACATGGAAGGACTGGGACACCAAGACCACTATCAACTGCTTGTTGCTTCAAAGTCATACCATTCATAATTTGGACATGTATCACGTTTTGTTGCAGGAATGAGGTCACATGCAAACTAGAGGAACAGCACCTCATGTTTTGCTTGGGAAGCTTACAACCCTAACATATGAACATTGACTTCTCTATTTTTAGGTAACTATAAACCTCCCCACCCTGCCTTCTTTACCCCCCATTTTTAAATTCCTCTCACTCTTCTCTGTGCCTCACCTGGATTTGCATCTATGTCTCTCCTCTCCCTCCCCTCCCACCTACATTCCTTCCTCTGTGGCTTCACAATTCATAATTTTTGCAATCCTCATCTCACACATTTTTACATTTCATCTCCGGCCTTTGCCCGACAATATGCCTATCAAAACCTCCCATCACCTCTATCCACCTACCATTTGCCAGGCTTGGTCTTACCCCTGCTCTCTTCCAGCTTTATTTCTCCCCCCTCTAAAATCTGTCTGAAGAAGCAAGTCCGGAACCGAAACATAACCGATGCATTTTCTCCGCAGATGCTGCTTGACCCATTGCGTTACCACAGCACTTTGTGTGTTTTTTGTAAACCATCATCTGCAGTTCCATGTTGTTACTCTCCTTGATGAAAGACTCTTGATGGAAGGGCTCTTAAAAATAGCAGAGTCAGGGGATATGGGGAGAAGGCAGGAACGGGGTACTGATTGGGGATGATCAGCCATGATCACATTGAATGGCGGTGCTGGCTCAAAGGGCCGAATGGCCTACTCCTGCACCTATTGTCTAAGATTTGTCCCACCCCTGCCATTCCTTATTCTCTCCCACCAACCCCCCCTCCCCCCCCCCCTCACACACACATCAGAGAGATAATACAGAAGCTCAAAGGCACATACCACCAGACTCAGGAACAGCTACTTCCCCTATGTTTCATGCTTCTGAATTCTATTCCGATTCTCCTCTGTCTTATAGATATGGGTCTTTGTCTCTATCTTTGCACTCTGTCTTTCATTTGCACTTGTTATATTTGAGTTTGGTTTAATTGTATTTATTGTATTAACAGATTTAATTGGAGAGCATGCAAAACAAAACTTAGCGACAATAATAAATCTAAACCCAAACCTAAATAGTGCAATGTATATTTGCCAACTGGCACACAGTAAGGCCCCTTAATTATTTACATAGAAAGACACAGAGTGCTGGAGTAACTCAGCAGGTCTGAAGAAGGGTTTCGGCCCAAAACGTTGCCTATTTCCTTCGCTATTTCTCCAGCACTTTTTTCTACCTTCGATTTTCCAGCATCTGCAGTTCCTTCTTAAAAACTCAGCAGGTCAGGCAGCATTTCTGGAGATCGTGAATAGGTGATGTTTCTGGTTGGAACTCTTTCTCAGACTGACCAGTTTTATGGTGACTGTTTTTTTGATATGTATTGGGAGAACTTCCTGCTCTTCTTTGAAATAATCCCTTTGGAAATTTTACAAGTTCACAAGTTCACAATTTACAGGAGTAGAATTAGGCCATTCGGCCCATCAAGTCTAATCTACTCCGACATTCAATCATGGTTGAACTCTACCTCCCAATCCCATTTTCCTGCCTTCTCCCCAAAACCCTTGGCACCCATTCTAATCAAGAATTTGTCTATCTCTGCCTTGGCCTCCGCAACTCTCAGTGGTAATGAGTTCCACAGATTAACTACCGTCTGAGTAGAGACATTCCTCCTCACCTCCTTTCTGAAGGAGCGCCTTTTAATTCTGAGTTTATGACATCTGGACCTAATGGACTCTCCCACCTGGTGTACAAAATCATGAGAGGAATAGATCGGGTAGATGCACAGAGTCTCTTGCCATGAGTAGGGGAATCGAGGACCAGAGGACATAGGTTCAAGGTGAAGGGGAAAAGATTTAATAGGAATCAGAGGGGTAACTTTTTCACACAAAGGGTGGTGGGTGTATGAAACAAGCTGCCAGAGTAGGTGGTTGCGGCTGGGACTATCCCATCATTTAAGAAGTAGTTGGACAGGTACATGGAAAGGACAGGTTTGGGGGGATATGGACCAAGCGCAGGCAGGTGGGACTGGTGTAGCTGGGACATTGTTGGCCGGTGAGGGCAAGTTGGGCCGAGGGGCCTGTTTCCACACTGTATCACTCTATGGCTCTATGACTCTCATGACCACTGGGGACATACAATGGTAATAGCTGGGTAAAGTTTGAGCAAAATCTCCCACACTCCTTTTCCTATCCACATGTGGCTTAACGTCCAGCCTTATGAAGGAGGGAGAGCATGAAGCCAGCAGGCAGTTACCAAAGAAGTGCTAGTATCATTGGTACTAAAGGTACAGAGGGATATGAGCCAAATATGGGCTGGCGGGAGAAGCGTAGGTGGAGCACCTTTGGTTTGATGGAATGGCGGTGCCTGTATGGTGGTGGTGGGAGAAGGGAATCCCTATTCACATATTTCCAGCGTATGTTCCTTTAATATCCTGGAAAGAACAGCCTGAGGTGAAAAAAGACATCAGAGCAAATTTATTGAGATAAATGTACACGGTGTCCTCCTGTCTGGAAATCATGCTGCTACTTGTACCTCATAAGCTAATTGAGAAGCCTCACCTGATAGCACTGCGATGAAGAACCGTGAGCTTTGGAACTTGTGACTAATTAGGAATTCAGGGACTTGGAACTGTACTTAACCCGCCGTTACCAGACAAGGCAAGAGCAATTGTCTCCTTCATAGAATAAATGAGGAAGCAACCTGCTTCCTAGATTTTCCAGATAATTAAACTCTTAAAGTCTGGGTTTTTTTTTTAACCAACTGGCTTTCTGCCTCCAAAGATCATTCAATGCTGTTGCAAGCACATATTATGATAAATGAGAGTAAACAGACTTTATAAAACACATAGATAATTATAATGTCCTCTAATGAGGCCTGCACTTGATCAACTCTTACAGGAACTCTCATTATCCCCTACATTATTCTTTACAAAGAAGTTCCTGAAGGTGACCTTTTTATAGCAGTAACCATGGTTACAGGCCTCTTATCCACCAGCTAAATGACACTGTTCTTGCACAGCAAATATTACTGATTTTAGCAAAAATAATCGCTACATCTCTTCAGGTCTCGGCTGATTAAATATGAATTCAAAAGAAAAATTGCTCCAGAAATTCAAAATGTGTTTTGCTTACTCATTTGGCAATAACCTTGTGGCACTGAGAATCATGGGATATAAAAACATCTTGTACAGGTTTCAGAAGTGCAATCAATCTTCCTTTAGGATCACGCTGGTAAAGATAACATGATGTTTGCTCTGCTTACAGGTTTACTGACTGCAAATGTAACTTTAATGATTATTCGATGCAAGTGAAAATATTGTAATCATCACTTATTGTGGGAAGTGATGCAAGTCTCAGTTTAGTTTTGTTTAGTTTAGAGATACAGCGCAGAAACCGGCCCTTTGGCTCACTGAGTCCGCACCGACCAGTGATCCCACACACGGGACATTTTACAATTTTACCCAAATAATAATAATAATAATAATAAATTTTATTTGTGGGCGCCTATACAAAAGTCTCAAGGACACCTTACAGAGTTTAACAAAGAAACAAATAATCGGGGTAAAATAAGTTATAAAGACATCACCAATACACAAATGAAAGACAGAATTCAATCCAAAGACACAAAAAAGAAAATCAGAAACACAATGTGAGTACCCAAGCCAATTAACTACAAACCTGTATGTCTCTGGAGTGTGGGAATAAACCGGAGCTCCTGGAGAAAACCCACGCAGGTCAAGGGGAGAATGTGCAAACTCCGCACCAGTAGTCAGGATTGAACCCAGGTCTCTGGCACTGTAGGGCAGCAGTTCTACTACCGCTGCACCACCCCTATGTCCTAAAGTTGAAGTCTTATTCATATAGTGCCTTTATTGTAAGAGTGAATCTGCAGAGATATCTTGATGTGAGGTTGTGCATCGAATTATCCCACATGGTTAACTTTTGACAAAGGACCTGGACATAAGGTCATAAGTGATAGGAACAGAATTAGCCTATCAAGTCTACTCTGCCATTTAATCATGGTTGATCTATCTCTTCCTGCCCATTCTCCTGCCTTCTCCCCCATAACCCCTGACACCCGTACTAATGGGATAGGACAACGATATCACGGAAAGAGAAAAATACCCCTACCCACAACATTACATTCCCTGTCACTGCACCCACCCATGGTTCTGGTTTTACTGGTGATTTTTATACTTTGCTCTTTCTCAACATTATGAAATATTATTATGTTGTATAATATTCCATCTTGCAAACAAATGTGAGCAGCTAAGAGTCGCAACTGCATAAAATGCCTCTGAACCAGAAACGAGTTACGGTTGATGCTGAGTTGACTGATGGACAATCTTGCATTTAAATTGTAAATTGTGTGGGTGAGTGGTAACATTTAAAGGGAGTTAATAGGAATGTGGGGAGAATAAAAATAGGTTTGAGGTAAGATTGATGTATAAGGGTGCCAATGGTCTGAGGAGGCTGGTTCTGTGCTGTTCTTCATAACACTTTAGACTTTAGAGATACCCCCGTACACTAGCACTATCCTACTTTAATAATTGTTTGATGCAAGTGAAAATAATGTAATCATCCCTACACGCTAGGGATAATTTCCAATTTACAGAAGCCAATCAGCCTACAAACCTGTACGTCTTTACAGTGTGGGAGGAAACCGGATCACCCAGTGAAAACCCAGGCAGGTCACGGGGAGAAAGTACAAACTATGTACAGACAGCACCCGTAGTCAGGTCTATGGCGCTTTAAGGCAGCAACACTGCCGCTGTGCCATTCTGACAATATTTTATACAAAACTGTTAACCCTTTCCACTGCCAGTTATTTTTACCTCACCTTGCAGCAACTTACAACATATAATAGTCGATAAATTGACAGAAGAAAATTATGAGCTGATCTTTTAACTCTTGGGCTCTTAACCATAGCTGCAATCAACTCCCTTTTAACCTGTTCACTTCCAAGTTTTTTCTCAATATTGGCCATGACCCAAGTATTGGCACTGAACTGGTGAAACTATACTACCATGATAATCCAAGCCCCATACATAATTACATATCAACAGTTGTAAGAATGTAAGAATTTATCCATAGACATAGAAACAAAATGCTCTTTGTGTGAGATAAATCAGTCCTGACAAGGTGAAAATATGTTGCATGTCATCATTATGAAGCTGATTATGTTTCAATTGCTGTTAAAACAAAGTCAATGTGTCTCAGAGCCAAATGACTTCTAGATACCTTTTATTCAACTGTGTCACTCGCTAGCTGCTAGCTCCCGTCCCCAACAGTCAGAGATCCTGTAGTTCCACTGAATACCAATGCCTGTAGTTGCCAACCATCAGATGTGTGAAGATCTCCTTCCATATCTCCCCCTCTTCCAAGTACAGGTCCACCACCGACCCTTGATTCAAGAGCCTTTCTGGATTAAGAGGTGTTGCCAGGCCAACAGAGGTCACGGCCTCCGAGAGGAGGCCAACACTACTGGAATGGTCCTCCTAGGCCGCTGAGGGACCTAGATACTGGCTCGCAGAGAAGGCCTCGGAAATCTGCTGGCTCCGGCTGGGCCGGAGTTCTAGAGCCCTGGCCGCAGAAGACAAATTCAACCCATCGATTGTTGCAGAAGTCCCAATGAGGTCGAGATCGGCTACCTTACCCGGCCTAGGAGCTACATTTTCGAGGGGACTTCCGGGAGGGATTTCAAGAGAGCCCTTGTGATTTTGTCCAGATTAAAGGAGGTGCCAGACCAACAGTTGCTGGAAAATCGGCAGTGGACCTGTATTCTGTACTCCCTTCTCCTGTAAAAAAAATTTAAAAATGAGTGGGTGCAAAGGCATATCTCTGTTGGAGTCCCGACGTCGGAGTTTCGCACATCCCGACGAGTAGCGGAGGGATCATGGCCCCGACCACGGATGAACAAAGGAGGAGGACTGACTGAAAGTTATTGCCTTACACCACAGTGAAGAATGTTGACCCCACTGTGGTGGATGTTCATGTTGTATTCTATTGTGTATTGTGCCCTTTTGTTTGTATGGCTGCATGGTAAGTCAAATTCCACTGTACCTGAAGAAGGGTTTCGGCCCGAAACGTTACCTATTTCCTTCGCTCCATAGATGCTGCTGCACCCGCTGAGTTTCTCCAGCATTTTTGTGTACCTTCCACTGTACCTTAATTGGTGCATGTGGCAATAAATGTGAACTTGAACTTTAACTTGAACTTGAATTGGTAAGGATAGCACCAAGGGAAGTGCTGGAGGAACTCAGCGGCTCAGGCAGCATCTGTAGAGGAAATTGATACGCAACATTTTGTATTGGGACCATCCCCCAAACCCCTTCCAGGTCATACTCAAAAAGCAAGACTCCATTAACGTTCAACATTATTCCTTGGAGAGCAGGTGGCCAAAGGGTGATTTTATAGAGGTGTATAAAATTATGAGCGGTATAGATAGGGTGAATGCACACAGTCTTTTACCCAGGATAGAGGAATCAAAATCTGAGGACAACTTTTTTCATTCATTCGATAATGAATTTATGGAACAACCTGTCCAAGGAGGTAGTTAGAAACACAGACATAGAAACATAGAAAATAGTTGCAGAAGTAGGCTATTCGGCCTTTTGAGCCAGCACCGCCATTCAATAAGATCATGGCTGATCATCCAGAATCAGTACCCCGTTCCTGCTTTCTCCCCATATCCCTTGATTCTGTTGGTTCTATGAGCGATATCCCACTCTTGAATACATCCAATGAATTGGCCTCCACTGCCTTCTGTGGCAGAGAATTCCACAGATTCACAACTCTCCGGGTGAAAATGTTTTTCCTCATCTCAGTCCTAAATGGCCTACCCCTTATTCTTAAACTGTGACCCCTGGTTCTGGACTCCCCCAACATTGGAAACATTTTTCCTGCATTATTCTTTCCTGCATCTTTCTGTCCAATCCTTTAAGAATTTTATATGTTTCTAAAAGATTCCCTCTCATCCTTCTAAATTCCAATGAATATAAGCCCAGTCGGTCCATTCTTTAGTTGATATAAGTACTATAACAACATATAAAAGTCACTGGAAAAGTACACGGATAGGAAAGGGTTAGAGGGTTATGTAGCAATGTTACAAACTTTTGAGATTTTAAAAATAAAGTCTGCAATTTATCCCATCAGATAAAGCATAAAAAGAAGTTTAATTTGACACCTAATTCACTTTCATATCTTCAGTATTAAAGAAGTTATGGCCATTTTCATACTCGGAAATTAGCATCTTGTTCCCAATTGCTTTTCCATTGACTTAACACAAAAGCTGTGATCGAGGACAGTTAAAAGCCCATAACTTTCTTAAAAATTAAGATAACTGAAAGAAATTTTCAGTTATTATAGATTGAAGCATTCTGCAACAAATATGAAACAATCTTACTTAGAAGACATGAAAGTAAAGCATATAATTAGTTAGTTACCTAATTGTAGCCAATTACAAAATTCAATTACTAGATCTAAACATCTATCAATTTCTAAAGAATAGATTAACATTTTTAAATAGGGTAAGTGTCCAAATAACATTCACACAAGAATTCACAATATAACATAATTTTTAAATCTAATTTTCATGAATTTACAGGCCAAATGGAAGGAATTGAATGTTTAATACCTGTAAATTAATGGGCATTTATATCATCTTGTGAGTGAGGATTTCTGGAACGCGATCTTTTGGAACGTTCATTTGCGGGGAATTTAACCCTGTATTGGCATGAAAAATACTGCCGTTAGTTCGGGGAATAAAATCACCGTGTCGCATGAAAAAATGTGAATTAAAGGCTTCTTAAGAAGCACTTTTATACATTTAAAGAATCCACTTTCGTTTACCTGTCCCGTGTGTGAAATCCGTCCCCGTTATCGGCATTGACGCTTCAGGAGCTGCTTTTAAAATTACTCTAGCGCTGACATTGACGATTTAATAAAAATAAAAAATTCACAAAAGGCTACCAGGAACGATTCTTCAGCAAACGCTTGTACTCCAACAAAATATTAACCAGGACAAGGGAGGAGAAACCGCGTTTTAACCCCGCCCCCCCTTAAAGGCGCCAAAATCGTGCACACGGCCAGTGGCAGAATTACAGCGCGACTGAAGGTAAGTTTTGTAACATACCTAGGTTATGGGCCAAAGAAGGCAAAGAGGACTATCTTAAATGAGATCTTGGTCAGCATTGGCGAGTTGGTCCGAAGGGCCAGTTTTCATGTTGTATGACTATATAACATCTAATCTGAGCTCACTAGCATGAGTTCTTAATTGCAGCTATAACCATAAAATGGGGGCTTTGAAGACGATGGGCTTAATAGAGCAGAGAACATGAAGCAGAAATGTAATAATAATGTAAAACTATAAAGGGTTTTGCCAGCAAATAATGAGAAACTGCTTTCATTGCCAAAGGGGACAGTGAGTAATCGATGCAGAATTAAGATAATTGGTAAAAGTTTCAGGGGGGAGATGAGGAGTGAATATACTGCCTGAAGGAATGGTGGCAGCAGATTCAATTGTATTGCTCAGTGGGGAATTGTGTATGTACTTCAAAGTAAAAGGTTTGTAGACCCATGCAGAATGAATAAGGGAGTGGTGGTTAATTAGATTTCAGAAGTACAGTATTCTTCTTTTCAGGTTACAGGTACTGTGAAATCTCCTGCACGAAAATGATGACTGTAATAACAGCTTCAATTTGCAAAAGTCAAGTTAATAAAGTATTGGGTTAAATGATCACTGCTTCAAATTGCCTCAGCTAACAATGAACCATTCTACATTTCCTGTTTAAGAAAGGACTGTCTGAAGAAGGGTCTCGACCCAAAACGTCACCTATTCCTTCTCTGCATAGATGCTGCTTCACCCGCTGAGTTCCATCAGCATTTTATTCTACATTTCCTTATCATATAACCATATAACCATATAACAATTACAGCACGGAAACAGGCCATCTCGACCCTTCTAGTCCGTGCCGAACACGTATTCTCCCCTAGTCCCATATACCTGCGCTCAGACCATAACCCTCCATTCCTTTCCCGTCCATATAACTATCCAATTTATTTTTAAATGATAAAAACGAACCTGCCTCCACCACCTTCACTGGAAGCTCATTCGACACAGCCACCACTCTCTGAGTAAAGAAGTTCCCCCTCATGTTACCCCTAAACTTCTGTCCCTTAATTCTCAAGTCATGTTCCCTTGTTTGAATCTTCCCTACTCTCAGTGGGAAAAGCTTATCCACGTCAACTCTGTCTATCCCTCTCATCATTTTAAAGACCTCTATCGTCCCCCCTTAACCTTCTGCGCTCCAAAGAATAAAGCCCTAACTTGTTCAAGCTTTCTCTGCAACTTAGTTGCTGAAACCCAGGCAACATTCTAGTAAATCTCCTCTGTACTCTCTCTATTTTGTTGACATCCTTCCTACAATTAGGCGACCAAAATTGTACACCATACTCCAGAATTGGCCTCACCAATGCCTTGTACAATTTTAACATTACATCCCAACTTCTATACTCAATGCTCTGATTTATAAAAGCCAGCACATCAAAAGCTTTCTTTACCACCCTATCTACATGAGATTCCACTTTCAGGGAACTGTGCACAGTTATTCCAAGATCCCTCTGTTCACCTGCATTCTTCAATTCCCTACCATTTACCATGTACGTCCTATTTTGATTTGTCCTGCCAAGATGTAGCACCTCACACTTATCAGCATTAAACTCCATCTGCCATCTTTCAGCCCACTCTTCCAACCGGCATAAATCTCTCTGTAGACTTTGAAAATCTACTTCATTATCCACAGCCCCACCTATCTTAGTATCATCTGCATACTTACTAATCCAATTTACCACACCATCATCCAGATCATTGATGTACATGACAAACAACAGTGGACCCAACACAGATCCCTGTGGCACCCCACTAGTCACTGGCCTCCAACCTGACAAACAGCCATCAACCATTACTCTCTGGCATCTCCCATTCAGCCACTGTTGAATCCATCTTGCTACTCCACCATTAATACCCAACCATTGAACCTTCTTAACCAACCTTCCGTGAGGAACCTTGTCAAAGGCCTTACTGAAGTCCATATATACAACATCCACGGCTTTACCCTCATCAATTTCCCGAGTAACCTCTTCAAAAAATTCAAGAAGATTAGTCAAACATGACCTTCCAGGCACAAATCCATGTTGACTGTTCCTAATCAGCCCCTGTTTATCCAGATGCTTATATATATTATCTCTAAGTATCCTTTCCATTAATTTGCCCACCACTGACGTCAAACTAACAGGTCTATAATTGCTATATATTGATCTGCTATATAACAGATCATCAGTCTGTTTTGATCTCTCGTTATCAGACCTTATCCCTCCACATCTCTAGACTCCCTCTCCCCTGACTCTCAGTCAGAGGAAGGATCTCGGCCCAAAACGTCACCCGTTCCTGCTCTCCAGAGATGCTGCCTGTCCCGCTGAGTTGCTCCAGCATTTTGCATCTATCTTCAAATTGGAGGTCGCCTCTTATAATATTGATGTAAAAAGGCAGACCTGCACATTTTAAATCCACCTCTTCATTTCCACATCTACCAACCAGCCAGAACAGTTAAAGCTTTAAGATATAAGAGGAGTCTAATGAGCTGTGCATCCAAAACAAGGATCTAATCAGAATCTCATCCTGTGGTAATGTTCAGACCAAATGATGGAGATGAGTTTATAATGTACAGGTAATTTGTGAATAGACGATGTTAATGTAACCACTGAGGGTGGGCTCACCAGTAACTCCACCTTTCCTGGCTTTTAAGATTATTCTGTGAGATGTATCGTGTGCAGTTTTGGTCCCCTAATTTGAGGAAGGACATTCTTGCTATTGAAGGAGTGCAGCGTAGGTTTACAAGGTTAATTCCCGGGATGGCGGGACTGTCATATGCTGAGAGAATGGAGCAGCTGGGCTTGTACACTCTGGAGTTTAGAAGGCTGAGAGGATATCTCATTGAAACATATAAGATTGTTAAGGGCTTGGACACGCTAGAGGCAGGAAACATGTTCCCGATGTTGGGGGAGTCCAGAAGCAAGGACCACATTTTAAGAATAAGGAGTAAGCCATTTAGAATGGAGACAAGGAACCACTTTTTCTCACAGAGAGTGGTGAGTCTGTGGAATTCTCTGCCTCAGAGGGCGGTGGAGGCAGGTTCTGTGGATGCTTTCAAGAGAGAGCTAGATAGGGCTATTAAAAATAGCGGAGTCAGGGGATATGGGGAGAAGGCAGGAAAGGGGTACTGATTGGGGATGATCAGCCATGATCACATTGAATGGTGGTGCTGGCTCGAAGGGCCAAATGGCCTACTCCTGCACCTATTGTCTATTGTCTATTGTCTATTGTCTATCTTTCCAGTGTATTATACGGTACGATACGATAGAACTCCATTGATCCTAGGAGGGAAATTGATCTGCCAACAATCATAAAACACAAGATACATAAAACGTGACATTTAAGTGATGAGTCCAGGATTGGGGATGTGCAAAGATTGGGGTGGGGTGGTTTGGGATGGGTGGGGTAAGGGGAGGCAGTCTACACCATCACAGAAGGGGGAGGAGTTGTACAGTTTTATAACCACAGGGAAAAAGTATATTGTTCTGTGCTGCATCTTGGTGGAACCAGTCTGTTGCTGAAGGTGCTCCTCAGGTTGACCAGTTTGTCATGGAGGGGGTGAGCTGTGTAGTCCTCCCCTCTAAGACCATCTCCAACGAATCCAACTCCACTCCCAGGACAGAGCTAGCTTTCCTGATGAGCTTGTTGATTCTAAAATATTAAATATTAAATATTATACATTATTATATAAATATTTGAAAATATTATGAACATAATGTAAACATTATTGTACTTTCTAAATTACAAAAACATAGGCCAGGTACTTGTGTAAGGAAAGGGTGAAAGGAATAGGTGCTGTTTCGGGTCAAACCCCTTCTCCAGACTGGGAGTTCTGAGAGTCAGAAGCAGGGTTTTGACCTGAAACATTATTTTTCTCCAGAGATGCTGCCTGACCCGCTGAGTTACTCCAGCATTTGTGTCTATTATCGGTGTAAACCAGCATCTGCAGTTCCTTCCTACACATTTTGTCTGATCCACTGGAAAATCTCTTCAGGTGTGCCTACTTTGAAGAAATTCTCCTCCTCTCTCCGACGAGCACTCTGCAACACCCTCTCTCAGGAGTCTTGGAGTCATAGAGGGACACAGTGTGGAAACAGCCCCTTCGGCCCAACTTGCCCTCGACGGCCAACATGTCCCAGCTACACTAGTCCCACTTGCCCGCATTTGCTTAATTTTCCTCCAAAACTGATCCATGAACCTGTCTAACTGCTTCTTAAATGTTGGGATAGACCCTGCTACAACTACCTCCTCTGGCAGCTTGTTCATACACCCACCACCCTTTGTGTGAAGTCTGAAGAATGGTGTCAACCCGAAACATCGCCTATTCCTTTTCCCAAGAGATGCTGCATAACCCACTGAGTTACTCCAGCATTTTGTGTCTATCATCTGAGGAAAGGGTATTATTTGTTGCTGGATTGTGCTTCCTTATTGGTATATAGAAAATGGCATCCAATGTTTGATGTCTCATGGAGTTTCAGAAGGTCATTGTATTTACATGTAAACTTCCCATTAAACTTGCCACAGTACATTCAGCCTGCTAATCAAGTGTTTTGTTTAAAGTGTTTTAACCAGATATGGGTTAAAAGGGCAGAGTTTGTTGTTGGCCTTTTGAACTGAGCACCTTGCTGATCAACTAATTACAATTAATTTAAAATAAATGAATGTAACTATTCAATGGAAGTTAAGTCAAACACACTGGTGTGTTCAGAGGTTTTATACGTTTACTTTGATGGAGTAGAGAGAGCAGACCCATTGTAACATTAAGTATATTCGAACAGAACAAATGCAACGTGATTTGATTTGGCACTTCACAAGTTCATAAGTTATAGTAGAATTAGGCCAAGGAGTCTACACCATTCAATCCTGGCTGATCTCTGCCTCCAATCCCATTTTCCTGCCTTCTCCTCATAACCCTTGACACACGTTCTAATCAAGAATTTGTCTATCTCTGCCTTAAAAATATCCACTGACTTGGCCTTCACAGCACTCTGTGGCAATGAGACCCACAGATCAACTACCCTCTTACTAAAGAAGTTCCTCCTCACCTTCTTTCTAAAAGAGCGTCCTTTAATTCTGAGGCTATGACCTCTGGTCCTAGATTCTCCCACCAGTGGAAAAAATCCTCTGTAAGTTTCAATGAGGTCGCCCTTCTAAACTCCAGCTGTCAAACGCTCATCATATACTACCCCACTCATTCCTGGGATAATTCTTGTAAACCTCCTCTGGACCCTCTCCAGAGCCAGCACATCCTTCCTCAGATATGGGGCCCAGATTTGCTCACAGTACTCCAAATGCAGCCTGACCAGCACCTTATAGAGCCTCAGCATTACATCTCTTGGACTTGCCGACTGAGCATTCCACATATCCACACTTTGCTTGGGCTAATGCAGAGGCTGAACGATCTGATTCCCCACTGAGACTTATAGAGTCGTACCGCACAAAAAGAGAACCTTTGGCACAACTCACCATATCGACCAAGATGCTCCGTATAAGCAAGTCCACGTCCGTGTTTGGCCCATATCCCTCTATCATTCATGTAATTGTCCAAGTATCTATTAGAGTCAGGCAAAGAGGCGCAGCAAAGATCAGACAACCGACTAGTGAGTCTCACCCCAGAACATCCTGAAACCATCAAAAGGTGGCAAGGTTTTGGGCGGCAGTGGAGTTGCGGCCTCACAGCGCCAGAGACCCGGGGTCAATCCTGACTACAGGTGATGTCTGTACGGGGTTTGTAAATTCTCCCTGTGACTGCTTGGATTTTCTCTAGGTGCTCCAGTTTCCTCCCACATTCCAAAGATCTGCAGGTTTGTAGGTTAATTGGCTTCGGTAAAAACTGTAAATTGTCCCTAGAGTGTAGGATAGTGCTAGAGTACGGGGTGATCTCTGGTCGGCGTCGACTCAGTGAGCCGAAGGGCCTGTTTCCATACTGTATCTCCAAAGTCTTATCTCATGTTAAAGGTAAGCGTCTTTCTTTCAGACTTTTTAAATGCCTCTAAGACATTACTGTAAATAATGATAGAAGTTGCAAAAAACGTTTACGATTTTTTTTTAATTGATTAAAATACGTGAAGAAATAACAAACCATTAATTAAGAGTAAGATGAGTGAACAAAGCATTCATTTATTTATGTAGGGAGGAACTGCAGATGCTGGTTTAACCAAAGACAGACACAAAACTCAACGGATCAGGCAGCATCTCTGGAGAATATGAACGGTTGGCGTTTCGGGTCAGGGGAAAGGGAAACGAGAGGTTCTTTTAATTTACCTCCTTGATGCCAGGTCAGAAATGAATGGGAACTCTGACAATGTCCCGGCTAGGTCCTGCTGGCACAAGACACAGTGGCTGATTCCTCCTGGAGTTCAGCATTGGAATAACAGATGCACCAACATCTGTTGCTCAGCATGTCCCTGTCTTACAGTACGATTGGAAGGTACTTTGCCACAGATGGCCGAATGCCAGTATTTCCCTCCAGATCCACTAGGCACAACTGTTGCATTTTGACCCAACGATTCCGCATCCACAACCACTGGAGTGGAGAATTCCAAGCATTCACAAGCATTCACCGGAGATCCCGGAGAAAACCCACGCAGGTCATGTTTGTACGTTCTCCCCGTGACCGCGTGGATTTTCTCCGAGATCTTCGGTCTCCTCCCACACTCCAAAGACGCACAGGTTTGTAGGTTAATTGGCTATGAATAAATGTCAATTGCCCCCAATGTGTGTAGGATATCATTAATATGCGGGGTTCGCTGGTCGGCATGGACTTGGTGGGCCAAAGAGCCTGGTTCCAGGCTGTATCTCCAAACTAAACTAATCCCAGATCTCTGGCGCTGTAGGCTGTAACTCTACCTCTGCGCCACTGTGCCGCCCTATGATGAAAATAGTGACGGAATTTCAAACTGCTGCGCTTTCATGAATGTGTTGCCTGGATCTGCACTATGTGGTGGAAACTGCTGTTGAAATGCATGAAAATGAAAACCAGCCTCAGCCTATCTATTTTCCTAAGTGAAAGTGAAAACATATTCTGTGTGATGTAAGGTTAGCACAGACTGCAGGGTCCAAATACATTTGCATTAGTTGACACAGATGGAATAAGCCTGTTTTTTGTTTAGGCACACTGACTCTGTACTTCAGAGACAGCTACATCTGTCAATATAGAGCGGACTGACAGCGCTCATAGTGTGGTGAGACAGAATTATATTTGTTCAACTACAATTTGCATTTGCTGTTTATTGTGATTTTAGGAACCTATAGTTTTTCTTTTTCCTCTGTCAAGGGAATAAATTGACTGCAAAAACACATAATTCAGGCTGGTGTTCGAAAGACTACAGCTTGGTGTGCAACACCATCACCCCCTCCACATTGGTTGCCAAGCTCAGTGAACTGGTCTCTGCGCATCCCTTTGCAACTGGATTCTTAACCGCCTCATCTACAGAAGGTTGGCAGCAACACTTCATCCTCAATAACCATCAGGACAGGAGCGCCTCAAGGCTGTGTGCTCAGCACACTGCTCAACTCACCCTATACTCATGAATGAATAGCCGGGCACATATCCAACTCCATCTTTAAATTCATTCTGGTACAGGAGGGAGATCGATCGTCTGACTGAGTGGTGTCAGAACAAGAACCTTGGTCCCAATGTCAGTAAAACCAAGGAAGTGATTGTTGAATTTAGAAGAGGAAAGCCGAGGATCCACAAACCCTAATTTGAGGAAGGACATTCTTGCTATTGAGGGAGTGCAGCATAGGTTCACGAGGTTAATTCCCAGGACTGTCATATGATGAAAGAATGGAGCGACTGGGCTTGTATTCACTGGAATTTAGAAGGATGAGAGGTTATCTTATAGAAACAAATACAATTATTAAGGGATTGGACATGCTAGATGCAGGAAACATGTTCCCGATGTTGGGGGAGTCCAGAACCAGGGGCCACAGATTAAGAATAAGGGGTAGACCATTTAGAACTGAGATGAGGAAAAATTGTTTCACACAGAAAGTTGGAATTCTCTGCCTCAGAAGGCAGTGGAGGCCGATTCATTGGATGCATTCAAAAGAGAGTTAGATAGAGCTCTTAGGGCTAGCGGAATCAAGGGATATGGGGGGGAAGGCAGGAACGGGGTACTGATTGTGGATGATCAGCCATGATCACATTGAATGGCGGTGCTGGCTCGAAGGGCCGAATGGCCTACTTCTGCACCTGTTTATGTATCTATGTAAACCTGTCTTCATCGACGGGACAGTGTTGGGAAGGGTCAAAAATGTCAAATTCCAGGCCATCCATATCTCTGAATTTCTGTCCTAAGTCTAGCACATTGATGCAATCATAAATAAAGCCCATCAATGCCTCTACTTCCTCAAGAGACTGAGGAGATTTGGTTTGTCGACAGATACTCTCTTGATCTTCTACAGGTGTATGGTAGAGAGCATATTTACTGGTCGCATCATGACCTGGTTCGGCAACTCGAACGCCCAGGAACAAAGGAGATTGCAATAAGTGGTAGACAAAAAATGCTGGAGAAACTCAGCGGGTGAGGCAGCATCTATGGAGAGAAGGAACGGGCCACATCTCGGGTCGAGACCCTTCTTCACTCTTTCAATATCTAGTCCATCACAGGTACTGACCTCCCCACCATCGAAGGGATCTACAGGAGGCATGGTGAAACGTCCTTGATTGCAGTAGGGATTTGGGGGCATTGTTTTTGTCTTTGCACTATATTGTTTGTTTGTTTGTTTTCATATATTGAACTTATAGTTGTTTATGACAGTATCTACTGAGTACTGTCTTTACATATCTGTTGTGCTGCTACAGGTAAGAGTTTCACTGTGTAAGAAGGAACTGCAGATGCTGGTTTAATCCGAAGATAGACACAAAAAGCTGGAGTAACTCAGCGGGACAGGCAGCATCTTTCGAGAGAAGGAATGGGTGACGTTTCGGGTCGAGACCCTTAAGAGTTTCACTGTTCAAGAAGGAACTGCAGATGTTGGAAAATCGAAGGTAGACAAAAGTGCTGGAGAAACTCAGCGGGTGCGGCAGCATCTATGGAGCGAAGGAAATAGGCAAAGTTTCGGCCCAAAACCCTTCTTCAGACTGATGCGGGGCGGGAAGAAGAAAGGAAGAGGAAGAGCCAGAGGGCTGAGGGAGACTGGGGAGGGGAGGAGAAAGCAAGGGCTACCGGAAATTGGAGAAGTCAATGTTCAAGCCACTGGGGTGCAGACTGCCCAAGCGGAATATGAGGTGCTGCTCCACCAATTTCCGGTGGTGCTCACTCATACCATGGAGGAGGCCCAGGACAGAAAGGTTGGATTTGGAATGGGACGATTTATGACAATAAAACACTCTTGACTGTTGAAGAGGCATGCTTCTTAATCATAATATGGCTGCAGTTATTAAGTGCCTGAGTAATTCAGCAGCTCAGGAAGAATCTCTGGAGAAAATGGAGAGGTAACATTTCCAGACCCAAAATATCCCTTATCCATTTTTAAAGGGTCCTGACCTGAAATGTCACCAATCCATTTTCTACCGAGATGCTGCCTGAACCACTGCGATACTCCAGCATTTTGTGTCTATCTTTGGTATAAACCAGCATCTGCAGTTCATTTTTATTACATATTTTCAAAGGCGTGTTACCCTATTATCCAATGTGCACATTCTAGACCATAAGACATAGGAGCAGAATTAGGCCATTTGGCCCATTGAGTCTGCTCTGCCATTCGCTCATGGCTGATCTATTTTTTTTCTTCCCAACCCCATTCTCCTGCCTTCTCCCCGCAACCTTTGACGCCCTTACTAATCAAAACCTTATCAATCTCCGCTTTAAAAAAAAACCAATCACTTGGCCTCCACCGCTCTCTGTGGCAATGAATTTCACAGATTCATCACCATCTGGCTAAAGAAATTTCTGCTCGAGAAGAGCTCACTTCTTTCAATTATTTCCCTTATCATGTATCTGTACACTGTAGATGGCTTGATTGTAATCATGTATTGCCTTTCCACTGACTGGTTAGCACGCAACAAAAGCTTTTCACTGTACCTCGGTACACGTGACAGTAAACTAAATTTAACTCAACTCCTCGACTAATGTCCACAGGTCCACTGCACGTCATCAACCAATATTAACTCGCCTCAAATTGGATGTGGCGTAGGAGACAGTAGAGACAGTAGGAGTCAGTAGAGACCAGGAGATGTAGATGCTGGAGTCTTGAGCAAACACCTAAGATAGGATGAGCTCAGTAGGTCAGGCAGCATCTGTGGAGGGAAAGAATAAGCAAAGTTTTGGATCAAGACCCTTCTTCAGACTAATTGTAGTAGAGGGAAGAAAGCTGGAAAAGAGAGGTGGGGGTGGGACAAAGCCTAGCAAGTGATGTGGATACAGGTGAGGGGGGGTTGATTATCAAATGGGGGTGTCAGATAATGAGAGGGGAGTGTGATGTAAAGTCAGAGGGAGGGGTGTACGTAAGTGGAAAGGAGCAAAAGGGGCTCCATGCAGAGAGAAATAGGTTCACACCAGGGTGCGGAGGGGGCACAGGAAAGGGAGAGAGGTGGGGGGGGGGATATTCCTTAAAAGTGGAGAATTCAATGTTCGTAAGCATCAGGAACCCTCGGACTATCTTTGATCGGAGACTACTGACTTTACCTTGCACTAAACGATATTCCCTTATCATGTATCTATCTATGCACTGCAAATGGCTCGATTGTAATCATGTATTGTCTTTCTGCTGACTGGTTAGCATGCAACAAAAGCTTTTCACTGCACCTCAGTACACGTGACAATAAACTGAACTGGACCCCACATTCCCTACCCACCTTGGCTCCCTTTGTGGTCTGTTCAGTTTAATTTATATTACATTTGGCATATGGAAGTTTGTCAGATATAAGTGGCTTTTAAACTCCACCAGGGGCGCCACACGATTGGCAGCCCCGCCAACAGTCTGTGTGGTTTTTAGTGTGTGTTAAAAGTCTGTGTAAATTTTCTCCGGTTTATTTTCGGATTGCATCTCCGGGCGCTCTGCGGCCTACCATCGATGGAGTTGGAGGCCTCCTCGTACTGACTTTGGGCCTCACTTACATCGGGCGTGGACTTGCATCGGAGCCGATCCTTTGCCTGGGAATGCTCCAACCATGGCCTGCAGACTTACCATCAAGAGCTCGCAGTCTCGGGAGAGGCTAGTCAGGAAGCTCGATCGACGCAGAGGCTCGACCAGCCCCGATTGTCCGACGCGGGGGAGCTGAAATCCCCCCGATGCAGGAGCTGTTCACCTCGATGCAGAGGGCCCAAACGCCGCCGGCTACGGGAGTCATGATCGTTCCGTCAACGGAGGGCTCGAGGCCCCCGACCGCAGGGGAGCTAAGGGAAGAGATTTGAACTTTTTTTCCCTTTCCATCACAGTGAGGAATGTGGAGGAGTCACTGTGGTGGATGTTTATGTTAAAATGTATTTTGTGTGTTCTGTTGCTTTTTATTTGTATGACTGACTTGGCAAATTAAATTCCTCTTATGTTGCAAAACATACTTGGCTAATAAAGTATTATTGTGATTGTGAATGTTAGGGGATAACTAAAGTCAATTAGACACAAAATGCTGGAGTAACTCAGCGGGTCAGGCAGCATCTCTGGAGAAAATGGATAGGTGAAGTTTCAGGTGGAGACCCTTCTTCAGACTGATTGCAGCCCCCCTGCTTGGGAACCTGACATTATTTCCCATTATTCTGCACTAATTAAAAAAAGATTGCATGACCAGAACTGTTTAAATGCTCTAATCTTGGCACAATTTCCACGTATTAATTTCTGGTAATGAGAAATCTGAAGCACACAGTCATAAAGAATGCTTTATTATGCAAGCAAATTGCCTCAAAGTTGCGAGGTGGCTTTTACGTTAGATTAGTTTGATGGTTCATGATAGGCCAATGAAAGATTTTTGTGGGTTCAACACTGGAAAATTCAATGATGCACCAAGTCAAAGGAATAACCATATAATATAACCATATAACAATTACTGCACGGAAACAGGCCATCTCGGCCCTTCTAGTCCGTGCCAAACCCTTTCTCTCACCTAGTCCCATCTACCTGCACTCAGACCATAACCCTCCATTCCTTTCCCGTCCATATACCTATCCAATTTATTTTTAAATGATAAAATCGAACCTCGACTTTAAGAGCCCGCAGAAAATCGAATCATGAACAAACTCTGCATGCTCGACTGGGTAAAGGCCATTTCTGGTGGTCAATTGATCGGGACTTGGATTCACAGGGAGGATCAGGGATTGAAAAGGAAATAATAATAATAACAATAACTTTATTTGTACAGCACTATTCATACAATTGAATGCAACCCAAAGCGCTTTCCACACAAACACAGGTCTTTGTGTTCCCAATGTTGGGCGAGTCCAGAACCAGGGGCCACAGTCTTAGAATAAAGGGGAGGCCATTTAAGACTGAGGTGAGAAAAAACTTTTTCACCCAGAGAGTTGTGAATTTGTGGAATTCCCTGCCACAGAGGGCAGTGGAGGCCAAATCACTTGATGGATTTAAGAGAGAGTTGGATAGAGCTCTAGGGGCTAGTGGAATCAAGGGATATGGGGAGAAGGCAGGCACGGGTTATTGATTGGGGACGATCAGCCATGATCACAATGAATGGTGGTGCTGGCTCGAAGGGCCGAATGGCCTCCTGCACCCATATTCTATGTTTCTAAACAAAAATACAATTTGAAACAGTAAAGACGTAGACAATTAATAGCTCAAAAAGTACAGATTTATATAAAAATATAAATTAAAAATTGAAAAATTGAGAGTGTAAAAGGACAAAAACCAAAACCACTGAGGTCCAATACAGTCCCATATACTATATCTCACAAGCTGCTGAAGGATATGCTAAGATAAATACAAGCGAATAAAGGTATTTTCTACAATGTCAGCAGAAGAAGTAAAGTCAGTTAAAAGCTTGATTGAAAAGATAAGTTTTTAGCTGCCGTTTAAAAATGTCGACTGAGTGGATGTGGGGAAGTGTATAGAGAGTTGAAGGTGAGGTTAGCTATAGGGGATGGGCAGCGAGGTGCTATGGAGGATGTGGGGAAGTGCGTGGCGTTGTGATGTGAATAGAAACATGAGAAAAATATTATCAAATCTTATTACAAAAGATAAGGGTGGCGCAGTGGTCGAGTTGCTGCCTCGCAGTGCCAGAGACCCAGGTTCAATCCTGATGATGGGTGTTTGTCTGTACAGAGTTTGTGCGTTCTCCCCGCGACCTGTGTGGGTTTTTCCCAGGAGCTCCGGTTTCCTCCCATACTCCAAAGACAGACAGCTTTGTAGGTGAATTGGCTTGGTAAAATTGTAACTATGTGTCTCTCTCTCCGAGTCTGTGTGTGTCTCTCTCTGACTGTGTGTGTGTCTCACTGTGTGCGTGTGTATCTTTCTGACTGTGTGTGTATCTCTCTCTGAGTGTGTGAGTGTGTGTGTGTGTGTGTGTGTGTGTCTGAGTATGTGGGCGAGAGAGAGGTTGATAGAGGGGGAGAGAGGGGAGAGGGGGGGAGGAGAGGGGGGTAGAGGGGGGTAGAGGGGGGTGGAAGAGGGGGGGAAAGGGGGGGGAGAGGTGGGGTAGAAGAGGGGGGGAAGAGGGGGGGGGGACTCCACCTGTTGAATAACTGGTCTCTCTCCTCGGTACAGAGTATAAAGTTTTTTGCACGGGCAATGGCAAATCTCCTGGGCTCCGTGCTGTCCCAACTGATCCATCCGGACCAGTCCTATACATTCCCTGGCCGGTCCATTCCGAATAACATCCACCTAGTTAGGGACCTGATTCATCTATCTCAGGGTACTGGTCAGTCAGCTGCATTTCTGTCCCTTGATCAGGAGAAGGCTTTTGACTGGGTAGATCATGACTACCTCTTCGGGACGCTGCAAGTGTTTGGATTTGGACGGCATTTTGTGGCCCGGGTCTTGCTTTTGTACACTGCAGTGGAGTGCCTCGTGAAGGTTAATGGTGCATTGTTGGCTCCCTTTCATTTTGGGAGGGGGGTCCGTCAGGGGTGCCCCATGTCGGGTCAGTTGTACTCGGTCTGTGTGGAGCCGTTCCTGTGTCTTCTTCGGAGGAGGTTGACAGGCCTGGCTCTACCAGGTCCGGGGGTGGAGGTGGTTCTTTCGGCATATGCGGATGATGTACTTCTTATGTTCACTGATCCTGGTGACCTGTGGAGGATGCGTGACTGCCAGAGGATTTTCTCGGCTGCATCTTCTGCCAGGATTAACTGGAGTAAGTGCTCTGGTCGTTTAGTGGGTCAGTGGCAGGTGGACTCCCTGCTGGAGGAGATGGCAAGGTATGTGTGGAGCACCACACATCTCCTCTACCTGGGGGTTTACCTGAGTCCCACTGAGGATGCTTGGCCGGCGAACTGGCAGGAGTTGGAGACGAAAGTGGTTGCCCGGTTGGGGCGCTGGTCAGGCGTGCTTGGAGTTCTTTCCTTTCAGGGGAGGGTGCTGGTCATAAACCAGCTGGTGACCTCCATGTTATGGTACCGGCTGGCTACTCTTGTCCCACCTTCCATATTTGTAAATGCTCTTCAGAAGAAGCTGGTAGATTTCTTCTGGGGAAATAGGAAGCACTGGGTCTCTGCAGCGGTCCTGAGTCTCCCATTAGAGGAGGGCGGCCAGTCCTTGGTATGCGTGCGTATCCAGGTGGCGGCTCTCCGTCTCAGGACTCTGCGGAGGTATATGTATGTAGAGAACCCCCCCAGATGGCACGCTCTGGCCACGTATTTTTTTCGTCGTGGTCGTTGCCTAGGGGGGGGTCTCGCGGCTCCCGGTGGCGGGCATCAGTCGACCCGCCCTAAGGGGTTTGCCCGTTTTCTACCGGGATGTGCTCAGAGTGAGGAATTTGGTTGTTTTCAGCCAGCGTGTTGTTCTACGAGGGGAGGGGGATGTTGCGGCTGTGGGAGTGGCCGGTCCTCGCCCAGTCATGGCGGGTGTCGAGGAGAGGCGAGCGCCTAGAGTGGTTCTGGCTGAGCTTTCAATTGCTCCGTCAGATCTGCTCATCGGGCCTAGGCTCCGGGATATATCTCGGGCACCGGCTCCACACAACCTGAGCCGCATTTCTGAGATGATCAGCATACCGTTTCGTGATGCGAAGAGACGCACATTGTATAGGATGTTCCTGCACATTCTGCACCTCCTTGCCTTTGTTTCCCGTCCTGACACACCTTGGCGGACGGTATTACCACCTGACCTTGGGGGGGGGTCCCTGGTGGGGGTCCTTCTATACGGGAGTTGTCCCCCTTTACATTGGGGAGACTGTTGCATGGAGACTGTTGCAAGGAAGAAACCGTGTCCCACGTATACATGGAGTGTGAGAGGTTACTGCCCCTGTACCAATATCTGAAGGGGTTGTTCCCTAAGTTCTGGTTGCATTTTAGTCCCACGATTCTAGTGTGTGGGCATACGGTAGGGTGTGGGGAGAGCCAAGTGGGGGGGTGGGACCTCCCTGTTGGTTTGCTCCTGGGCCTGGCCAAGATGGCCACTTGTGGGTCCAGGCAGCGGGCGGTCGATGGTGAGGCGAGAGTTGGCTGCCTGCCCCTCTTCCGGGCGTACGTCCGTGCACGGGTGTCCCTGGAGCGGGAATATGCGGTGTCCACGGGGACTCTGGAGGCCTTCCGTGGGTGATGGTCACCACGTGGGGTGGAGAGTATAATAAATAATGAATGTACTGTTGTACTATAATGATGTGTTTTGATATAATGTATCTTTTGAGTATGTATTGATGTGATGTATCATTGAGTGTGTTGAATAAAGATTTTGAAAAAAAAAAAAAAAGGGAGAGGGAGAGGGAGAGGGAGAGGGAGAGGGAGAGGGAGAGGGAGAGGGAGAGGGAGAGGGAGCGAGCTTTTTCAGCTCTGAAGTTGAGACGGATTGAAGCAGCTTTTCAAGGACTTTGTCGATGGGGAAGGAACAGAGGCAGAGGGGCTTCGTAGGTTAACTTATCATTGGACTGGTGAAACTCACCTCTGCTCTAGGAATCCTCCACGATTGTGAAGATTCCTGAGATTTTGCTCCATTGTCGAGGGTGCGGTTGTCGTTGGTGGACTGCCAAGAGTGCCTGGAGATCGAGGGTATGAAGATTGTAGTGTTTTGTCATTTTTTTAGCACCGTTTCTCTGCCCTAAAGGCATTTTGCTCAGGCGGATGCCGGGCTTAATGTGAAGATGGTACTTTTGCTTCCGGCAAGACTGGGTTAGAGCTTCCCAAAAGCTGCTCTCGGCTGTGGACATATTTGGGGATTTTCTTGCTTCAGCTGGAGGCTTCTGATTTCTGCTACTTGCATTTGACTGTGACTGTCTGCGGGACTTAACGTGGAGCTGAGCTGCTGGGCTGACTGGAGCTGGTTGTGCCTCTGTCAGGATGGCGATGGCTGAGGCGCGGCCGAAGAACCGGAGCTACGCAGTGGCGGCATCAGAGGCGGATGCGAGACCATCAGAGTATGAGCCTTCTGTTGACTTGGATTGGGGCAGGTTTGGTATCTCGGTCCAAACTGGGCCCCAGATGTCAAGGGGAGTAATTACAAAGGCCGTGAATGGCCTTATTGGGGGGCGGGCTGTTGTCTCTTCCGAGCTTGAAAGAGGAAAGGTGGAGATGATATTAAAGACCCGGGAGGGTGTGGCCATGGCGTTGGAGAGGGGGATCTCAGTGGGGGGGGTCCACATACAGGTGGATCCGTGGGTATCTAGGGTGAGCGGTTCTCCTGCGGAGTTGCCCCACATTTATTCCGGATTCTACACTTATTCCACACCTGTCTAAGGTTGGGGAGGTGAGGTCTAAGTGCTTTAGGCTCAGGCACCCCGGGGGGGACCCGGAGGAAAGAGGGATCTTTAGTTTTAAGAGGAGGGTGTTTCTGAAGGTGGGTGAGGGCGAAGGCGCGGAGGGGAGCTTTGAGGTGGAGTGTCTGAGTCTCCGTAGAACCGTGTATTGGAGTTGAGGGAAGGCACGGTGTCATGCGTGTGGAGAATTTGGACATCTCCGTAAAGAGTGTCTTTTTCACGGGGTCGCTGCTAGAAGTTCTAGCGCAGCGGCCCAGGATTGCACTGCAGGCCCATCCGGGGTGGCTCATCATGCCTCGGTGGCGCTGGGTGGCACTGCTGACCTGGCTAGGGCGGCTAGCTCTACCTCGGGGATCCGGGGCGGAAGTGATAGCCCATCTGGGTCTGCAAGTTCCGCCTTGGGGACCCGGGGCGGGGATGGCCTCCGCCCCCTGCGTCCTGAGCCTGTGGAGGTGGTGGTGGCTAATGGTGAGGTGCAGGGCGAGGGTGAAGAGGGGGAGGATGCAGAGGGGGAGGGGAATTGGGAGGTGCAGAAGAAGAGGAGGAGGACGAGACAGGTCAATCAAGAGAGTCTATCGCAATCTGAGACCACCCAAGGGGCGCCTGTCAGCTCTAGTGAGGTCCAGAGTGTGCTTGCCGTGGCCCAGCAAGGAGATGAGGTGGCTCAGACGTGGGTAGGGATGGTAAAGTGTGCGGGTGGTAAAGTGGCTGGGGGTAGTGTCGAGGAGGAAGACCCTTCCTTTATGGAGGTCACCGTACCGCCGCATGCTAGTGGGGTAAAAAGGAGGTTTAGGCCTGGCGAGGAAGAGGAAGTTAGGGGGACGACTTTTTCCAGACCTTCCACCACTGATGTGGTTGGTGGTCAAGAAATGGTGTCTTCCGGGTTGGAGGTTGGGCCTCCATTTCAGGGATCTTCCGCGGGGATTATAGGACCAGGTGATGGGGTTGATTCCTCTGGAGTTGTGTCCTCTGGGTGGGTGGATGTCCCTTCATCTCAGGGGCCCTCCGATGGAGTTATCTCATCGGGTATTGAGGTTAGCTCCCCTGGGTGTGTGTCCTCTGGGTCGGAGGAGGTCCCCTCGTTTCAGAAGCCTCTTGAGGGTGATGGAACGCCAGAGGATGTGGTATGCGCCCCTGGTAGTGGGGTCCCTGAGATGGGGGATGAGCAGAGTCAGCCCGAGGGGGGTGGTTCGGGGGCTTTGGTGTTCCAGTCTGTGCTCCACATCAGAGCCAGTGGTGGTGATGGGGGGTGTGCTGCATCGCCGGATGAGTTGGTAGGGGAGAGGCTAAAGGAAAGTGGAGAGCCTCTGGGTGCTGCCAGTGGAGGTGATGCTATAGGTGCTGTGGAGGTCGGGGATAGTTCGGGTGGTGATCTCCCTTTAGTTTCCGGGGGATGCCAGTGTATCACAGGCCCTGGGGGTGCCTAGTGTTTTTGCTTCCCCAGGCCCAGGCGTAGAGGGTGATGGTACCGTGCAGGTCCCCAGCCAGTCAGGGGGCTGCCTGTTGCAGTCATGGGTTTCGGGACCCTTACCCAGCATTGATACTGGGGGTGGTGTCTTGCTGGAGGAGTGGGAGAGTGCTCAGGAAAGTTTGTGTAGTGGGGGTGACGAGCTTTCGGAGAGCTCTGGTCTTTCAAATTCTGAAAGCGACCTTGAACATTGTGGTGTGGAGCCTGTTGTTGCAGGTGCGAGTGAGTTGGCTGAGTGCCCAGGCTCCAAGGCCGAGTCTCATGTACGTGATATACGGGAGGTTCGAGAATTCCTCAAAACAAACCGCTCTAGCAGAACAAGAATGGATGCTGCTAAAAGGCGGTGGGCTGATCTGCCAGTTTTGATTCAGACTCTCGAGGCTATTCTTGGCAACAGGGAGAGTGATCTTCCTGTCTTAGAGCAGAGCTAGTTTGGGGACTTTTGGGTGTTCCTCAGACAGAGAGTTGTTGTGTCAACGGGGAGTATGAGGGGTTTAATCTAGTGTGCCTTCACATTCACCGTCGCAACATTAAACTTAAACGGGAGTAGAGCGAGTTTTCGTAGATTTCAGCTTTTATTAGTCCTTAAAGAGGGGAGATTTGCAGTGTGTTTTCTGCAGGAGACGCACACAGTTGTTAGTGATGAACCTACATGGAGACTGGAGTGGGAAGGAGGGGCTTACATGAGCAATCTCAGCTCGAATTCGAGTGGGGTGGCCTTTCTGTTGGCCCAGAATTTCCTGCCAACTATTCTAAAAGTGCAAGAAGTTGTGCCAGGACGTTTGCTCCATCTGGCCGTGAGCCTGGATGGCATGCTGTTGCATTTCATTAACGTGTATGCCCCTAGCTCCGGTACGATGCAGGCCGGCCTAATTCAGGAGGTGACTGCTCTGTTGAGCACTATTGATAGGGGAGAGTGTGTCTTCCTTGGTGGGGACTTTAATTGCACACTTGAGGCGCGAGATCGTTCTGGTACTCAGTGTGCCCCTGCTGTAGCGAAGAAGTTGAGAGGGTTGATTGAATCCTTTGAGCTGGTTGATGTGTGGCGGAACCTCCACCCGGATTCCACTGCGTTTTCGCGGAGGTCTGAGGGTGGTGGTTCCCGTATTGATCGATATATATTTCCCGAGCGTTTTTTGCCCGTGTCTCAGCAGCCTCAATGCGGTTGGTGCCGTGTTCGGATCACTGTCTGGTGCGTGTGGACTTCAATCCGGCACGTACTCGGGCTGGGTCCGCGTACTGGCACTTTAACAACCGGCTGCTGGAGGATCGGTGTTTCCGGGAGTCATTCAGTCGGTTTTGGGTGAAGAGGAGAGAGAGGCGGAGGTGCTTCTCTTCCCTTAGGCAGTGGTGGGATGTGGGGAAGGCTCACATCCGTCTCTTTTGTAAGGAGTATACGTGGGGGTCGACCGGACGGCGGGACTCAGCAGTCGAGAGGCTTGAGAGGGAGCTACTGGGTGCAGAGTCTCGCCTGGGTCGGGTTGGTGAGGACTCCTGTGAATGGGGAGAGTTTCAGGAGAAGAAGGAAGCCTTGAGGAACCTGCTGCTTGAGCGGTCCCGAGGCGCTTTCGTGAGGGCGCGGGTCCAGATGATGCAAGATCTGGACCGAGCTTCGCCTTTCTTTTTCTCTCTGGAGAAAGGGAGGGGAGCCTGCAAACAGCTCGTACAGCTGCTCGCAGATGATGGCTCCTCTGTCACTGATCCGGAGAGGATCAGTGAGGAGGTCAGGTCCTTTTATGGGTCCCTGTTCTCCACAGGGGGATTCAACGGGGAGGCTCAGCAGGACTTGTGGGAGGGTCTACCGACTGTTGATAGGGAGGTGGCCGATCTTCTTGATGGGCCCTTATCTTTGGAGGAGTTGACTTGTGCATTGTTTCAGCTCAGGAAGGGTAAGTCACCCGGGCTGGATGGGTTGACGGTAGAGTTTGTCAGAGCTTTCTGGGATATCCTGGGGGGTGATTACATGTTGGTGCTGGGGGCGAGTCTGGCGGCCGGGGCGATGCCCCTCTCGTGGTGTAGGGCAGTTGTTGTCTTGCTGCCCAAGAAGGGCGAACTCTGCTTGTTGAAGAACTGGAGGCCGGTCTCTCTCCTATGTACAGTATAAAGTATTTGCACGGGCAATGGCAAATCGCCTGGGCCCTGTGCTGTCTCAAATGATTCATCCTGACCAGTCCTATACAGTCCCTGGCAGGTCCATTCAGGATAATATCCACCTGGTTCGGGACCTGATTCATCTAGCTCAGGGTACTGGTCAGTCAGCTGCTTTTATGTCTCTTGATCAGGAGAAGGCTTTTGATAGGGTAGAGCATGATTACCTATTTGGAACGTTGCAAGCGTTTGGACTTGGATCGCATTTTGTGGCCCGGGTCCGGCTTCTGTACGCTTCAGCGGAGTGCCTTGTGAAGGTTAATGGTGCGTTGTTGGCTCCCATTCATTTTGGGAGGGGGGTCCGTCAGGGGTGCCCCATGTTGGGTCAGTTGTACTCGGTCTGTGTGGAGCCGTTCCTTTGTCTTCTTCGGAGGAGGTTGAAAGGCCTGGCCCTACCTGGCCCGGGGGTGGAGGTGGTTCTTTCGGCGTATGCAGATGATGTACTCCTTATGTTCACTGATCCTGGTGACCTGCGGAGGATGCGTGACTGCCAGGAGATTTTCTCAGCTGCATCTTCTGCCAGGATTAACTGGAGTAAGTGCTCTGGTCTTTTAGTGGGTCAGTGGCAGGTGGATTCCCTGCGGAGGAGATGGAAAGGTATGTGTGGAGCACCACACATCTCCTCTATCTGGGGGTTTACCTGAGCCCCACTGAGGATGCTTGGCCGGCGAACTGGCAGGAGTTGGAGACGAAAGTGGTTGCCCGGCTGGGGCGCTGGTCGGGCTTGCTTGGAGTTCTTTCCTTTCAGGGGAGGGTGATGGTCATAAATCAGCTGGTGGCCTCTATGTTATGGTACCGGCTGGCTACTCTTGTCCCACCTTCCATATTTGTAAATGCTCTACAGAAGAAGCTGGTAGATTTCTTTTGGGGAAATAGGAAGCACTGGGTCTCTGCAGCGGTCCTGAGTCTCCCGTTAGAGGAGGGCGGCCAGTCCTTGGTATGCGTGCGTACCCAGGTGGCGGCTCTCCGTCTCAGGACTCTGCGGAGGTATATGTATATAGAGAACCTCCCCAGATGGCACGCTCTGGCCACGTATTTTTTCGTCGGGGTCGTTGCCTAGGGGGGGTCTCGCGGCTCCCGGTGGTGGGCATCAGTCGACCCGCCCTAAGGGGTTTGCCTGTTTTCTACCGGGATGTGCTCAGAGTGAGGAATTTGGCTGTTTTCAGCCAGCGTGTTGTTCTACGAGGGGAGGGGGATGTTGCGGCTGCGGGAGTGGCCGGTCCTCGCCCAGTCATGGCGGGTGTCGAGGAGAGGCGCGCGCCTAGAGTGGTTCTGGCTGAGCTTTCAATTGCTCCGTCAGATCTGCTCATCGGGCCAAGGCTCCGGGATATATCTCGGGCACCGGCTCTACACAACCTGAGCCGCCTTTCTGAGATGATCAGCATACCGTTTCGTGATACGAAGAGACGCACACTGTATCGGATGTTCCTGCACATTCTGCACCTCCTTGCCTTTGTTTCCCGTCCTGACACACCTTGGAGGACGGTGTTACCACCTGAAGGCGAGGGAGGTCCCTGGTGGGGGTCCTTCTATAAGGGAGTTGTCCCCCTTTATATTGGGGACCTGGGGTGGAGACTGTTGCACGGAGCGGTGGTTTGTAATATACTTTTGAGTAGGTTCACGGGATCGTCCGCCGCGTGTATTTTCTGTGGCAAGGAAGAAACCGTGTTCCACGTATACATGGAGTGTGCGAGGCTACTGCCCCTGTACCAATATCTGAAGGGGTTGTTCCTCAAGTTCTGGTTGCATTTTAGTCCCACGATTCTAGTGTGTGGGCATAAGGCAGGGTGTGGGGAGAGCGAAGTGGGGGGGTGGGACCTCCCTGTTGGTTTGCTCCTGGGCCTGGTTAAGATGGCCATTCGTGGGTCCAGGCAGCGGGCGGTCGATGGTGAGGCTAGAGTTGGCTGCCTGCCCCTCTTCCGGGCGTACGTCCGTGCACGGGTGTCCCTGGAGCGGGAACATGCGGTGTCCACGGGGACTCTGGAGGCCTTCCGTGGGCGCTGGTCACCACGTGGGGTTGAGAGTATAGTAAATAATGAATGTACTGTTGTACTATAATGATTTGTTTTGATATAATGTATCTTTTGATTATGTATTGATGTGTTGTATCATTGATTGTGTCGAATAAAATTTTGAAACTTTTTTTTTAAAAGAGAGAGAACATTAATTTGTTAACCCTGTTCTCAGACTGACTCTTCAAAGAGGTGATTTTGGTGTTCATGGTGTTACAAAAGTTGTTGATGTATAACAAGATATAAATGTGTCTGCATGTTGTGCCCAGGAGCCTCTGGATGCACTTTTATCGATATAGTCAAGCTGTGCTGCAACTTCCCTGATACACTTCGTGCAAGCCAACTAAAAGCACAAAAATCAATTAGCGTAAATCCCAAGTGCTCCTACTTAAAGAACTTTTTGTTCTATTTTGCTAAATTTGGATTCATATATTCTTGATTTCCCTCATGCTGCTTTCTCTGTATTACACCTTGGCATTTTGTTCTCCAACCTCTACAACCCAGGTTAAAACATAGACAACATTGATCTAAGGGTGGGCCGTTGTCTTTAGTGAGATTCTATGTCAACTTATCATTATCTCCAGTTGGGAACAGAAGAACAATGGTTGAGAGCTTCAAGTAAAAAGTTAAGAGCCTCAAGTTCCTTGGTATCAGGATCGACAAACTCATCAGGAAGGCTGGCTCCGTCCTGGGGGTGGAGTTGGATTCATGGGAGGTGGTCTTGGAGGGGAGGATGCTCCTCAAACTGCGAAGCATCTTGGACAATACAGCTCACCCCCTCCATGACACACACTGGTCAACCTGAGGAGTACCTTCAGCAACAGACTGGTTACAACAAGATGCAGTACAGAACGCCACAGGAGATCCTTCTTCCCTGTGGCTATCAAACTGTACAACTCCTCCCCCTTCTGTCATGGGGTAGACTGAGATTGACTCCACCCCCCCCCCCCGCTCCCCCATCTCCTCAATTTTCGCACATCCCCAAAGTCTTTCCACTTGTCACTTTAATTTCATGTTTCATGTATTTTGTGTTTTTTTATGACTGTTGACAGATTAAATTCCGTCCTGAAATAAATAGTTCTATCGTATCGTATCGCATCATATCGCATTGTATCGTATTAATATTACCAACATGTTGTGTACCAACCACATTGATGTGATAGCCAAGAAGGCATACATAGATACATAGAAAATAGGTGCAGGAGTAGGCCATTCAGCCCTTCGAGCCTGCACCGCCATTCAATATTATCATGGCTGATCATCCAACTCAGTATCCTGTACCTGCCTTCTCTCCATACCCCCTGATCCCTTTAGCCACAAGGGCCACATCTAACTCCCTCTTAAATATAGCCAATGAACTGGCCTCAACTACCCTCTGTGGCAGAGAATTCCAGAGATTCACCACTCTCTGTGTGAAAAACTTTTTCCTCATCTCGGTCTTAAAGGATTTCCCCCTTATCCTTAAACTGTGACCCCTTGTCCTGGACTTCCCCAAATCTGGAACAATCTTCCTGCATCTAGCCTGTCCAACCCCATAAGAATTTTGTACGTTTCTATAAGATCCCCTCTCAATCTCCTAAATTCTAGCGAGTATAAGCCAAGTCTATCCAGTCTTTCTTCATATGAAAGTCCTGACATCCCAGGAATCAGTCTGGTGAACCTTCTCTGCACTCCCTCTATGGCTATAATGTCCTTCCTCAGATTAGGAGACCAAAACTCTACGCAATACTCCAGGTGTGGTCTCACCAAGACCCTGTACAACTGCAGTAGAACCTCCCTGCTCCTATACTCAAATCCTTTTGCTATGAAAGCTAACATACCATTCGCTTTCTTCACTGCCTGCTGCACCTGCATGCCTACTTTCAATGACTGGTGTACCATGACACCCAGGTCTCGCTGCATCTCCCCATTTCCTAATCGGCCACCATTTAGATAATAGTCTGCTTTCCTGTTTTTGCCACCAAAGTGGATAACCTCACATTTATCCACATTATACTGCATCTGCCAAACATTTGCCCACTCACCCAGCCTATCCAAGTCACCTTGCAGTCTCCTAGCATCCTCCTCACAGCTAACACTGCCCCCCAGCTTAGTGTCATCCGCAAACTTGGAGATGTTGCCTTCAATTCCCTCATCCAGCTCATTAATATAAATTGTAAATAGCTGGGGTCCCAGCACTGAGCCTTGCGGTACCCCACTAGTCACTGCCTGCCATTGTGAAAAGGACCCGTTTACTCCTACTCTTTGCTTCCTGTTTGCCAGCCAGTTCTCTATCCACATCAATACTGAACCCCCAATACCACTGCTTCTACTTCCTGACGAAACTGAGGAAAAAGGGGCCGCACTGTGACGCAGCGGTAGAGTTGCTGCCTTACAGTGCCAGAGACCCGGGTTCAATCCTGACTACAGGTGCTGCCTGTATGGAATTTGTACGTTCTCCTTGTGATCGCGTGGGTTTTAGCCGAGTGCTCCCATTTCCTCCCACATTTCAAAGATGTACAGGTTTGTAAGTCAATTGGCATCGGTAAAAATTGTAAATTGTCCCCTGCAGGATAGCACTAGTGTAGGGGGTGGACACTGGTCGGCTCGGACACTGTGGGCCAAAGGGCTTGTTTCTGTGGCATATCTCTGAAGTCGAAAGTCGAAAGTCTGAATTCAGCATGTCTGCAATGTCTTTTATAGCCTTCTGCAGATGTACCATAGAAAGCAAACTGTTGGGTTGCATCACAGCTTGGTTTGGGAACAGCTCTGACAACAAGCAATTGCAGAAAGTTGTGGATGTAACTCAGTCCATCATGCACAGACAAAATCTCTACAATCCGCACTGTGGTGGTGGGCCTGATCTCCAATAACGATGAGAAGGCCTACTGGGAGGAGGTGGCTGATCTGGCACTCTGGTGTCAGGACAACAGCCTCCTCTTGAATATCAAACAAAATAAGGAGCTGATCATGGACTTTAGGAGGGCACAACATCCAAGGACGTACACACCATTGAAGATAAATAGGGATACTGTGGATAGGGTGAGCTGTTTTAAATACCTGGGAATCCACATCTCAGAGGATCTGACATGGACATCACACGCTGCAGCACTGGTGAGTAAGGCAAGGCAGCGCCTTTACTACCTCAGGCAATTGAGGAAATTCAGAGTGTCTCTGAGGATCCTCCAGTGCTTCTACTCAGCGGCTGTGGAAAGCATCTTGTCCAGAAACATCATGATTTGGTTTGGGAACTGCTCTGCCCAGGACAAGAAGGCTTTGCAGAGAGTGGTGCGTTCGGCCGAACGCACTATGGGAACTACACTCGCCCCCCTGCAGGAACTATACATCAGAAGTTGCAACTCCAGAGCCAATAAGATCATGGGAGACCCCTTCCACCCCTGCAACGGACTGTTCCAGCTGCTACGGTCAGGCAAACGCCTCCGTTGCCATACTGTGAAAACGGAGAGGATGAGAAGGAGTTTCTTCCCTGAGGCCATTAGGACTGTAAACTCCTATCTCACCAGGGACTAACTTACTGGACCATACTACTGTTGTGTGATGTCTTTTTAAAATTGCTCTTTTTTTCTTTTTTTCCTCCCACAAATACGTAATATGTGAATATGTGTTTCTGTTCCATTCTGTTTTGTAGGGGGGTTTTGCACAATCCGCGAGCATTGCCACTTTTCATATCACTGCACATCTCGTATGTGTATGTGACGAATAAACTTGACTTGACAACATTGACTCCATCTAAACTTCACAATGCCTCAGAAATGCAGTCAACATAATCAAAGATGTCCCACACCAGTCATTCCTTCTTCTCCCAGCTCCCATCGGATAAAAGATATGATACAATACGATACGATACGATATCACTTTATTTATCCCAGGAGGGAAATTGATCTGCCAACAGTCATAAATCACAAAATACGTGAAACGTGAAATTAAAGTGACGAGTGGAAAGGATTGAGGATTTGCAAAGATTTGGGGGGAGGGGTGGTTGGGGGGGGGGGGGATTGGGTGGGAGGGTTTGGGGGAGGGGGGTTTGGGGTTTGGGGGGTGGGAGGGAAATCAGTCTCCATCTACCCCACAACAGAAGAGGGAGGAGTTGTACAGTTTGACAGCCACAGGGAAGAAGGATGCCCTGTGGCATTCTGTCCTGCATCTTGGTGGAACCAGTCTGTTGCTGAAGGTGCTCCTCAGGTTGACCAGTGTGTCATGGAGGGGGTGAGCAGTATTGTCCAGGATGCTCCGCAGTTTGAGGAGCATCCTCCCCTCCAAGACCACCTCCAAAGATTACAAAAGCTTGAAAGCATGCACCACCAGACTCAGTAATAGCTACACCCCCTCTGTTATCAAGCTTTTGAACAGTCTCTCCATAAGCTAGTACTGTCCAATTCGTATCTACCTCATTGCGGACATCGGACTTTGTACGAGGAGGTGTATTGCTACAATATTGAGAATTATATTCTTCTGTCTGTATTTTCCCCTTTGCTCTACCTATTGTTTTTAAGTTTGACGTGGTTGCATTTATGTATATTATTTTCTGATCGGAATGGAGAACGTGAAAAACAAAGGTTTTCACTGTACCTTGGTAAATTTGACAATAATAAGCCTAAACCTGAATCTAAAGATGACCATGTTGGTATTCTCAGGCAGAATTCAGTCAAAAACATCGACTATCTCAATATCAGGTACTTCCTTTACTGATTATGGAACAAATTGTTGTGCCGCTCTGATATTCCTTTTTCATAAGACCATGACATAGCATCAGAATTAGGCCATTCTGCCCATCGAGTCTACTTCACCATTCAATCGTGGCTGATCAATATTTGCCTCTCTCCTCCACCGCCTTCTTCCCGTGAGGGAGATTGATAGGATTCTTCAGGTCGAGATCTATATCTGATTCTTCAAGATGGCGGCCGTTACTCTCCGTTAAGTACTACACCTCAGTGCATTGGATTACGCAGGAGTGGAGTATCTTACTCCGCTCCATGATCTTTGCTGCCAAGGGCAGGTATTATAACGATATTTAAAATATATTGGGACAGGTACGTGGATAGGAAAGTTTTAGAGGGACTTAGACGGTGGCACAGTGGCGCACGGAGGAGGGGCGGCATGGTGGCGCAGCTGTAGAGTTGCTGCCTTACAGCGCTTGCGGCATCGGAGATCCGGGTTCATTCCCAGATCAATGGGTGCTTGTCTGTACGGAGTTTGTACGCTCTCCCCGTGACTGCGTGGGTTTTCTCCGAGATCTTCAGTTTCATCCCACACTCCAAAGACGTACAAGTATGTAGGTTTATTGGCTTAGTATGAGTGTAAATTATCCCAAGTGTGTGCAGGATAGTGTTAATGTGCGGGGGTCGCTGGTCGGCGCGGACTCGATGGGCCGAAGGGCCTGTTTCCACGCTGTATCTCTAAACTAAACTAAACTAGACTAAAGGTGGGCAGGTGGGACTAGCTTAGATGGGGCATCTTGGTCAGCATGGACAAGTTAGCTCGAAGGACCTGTTTCTGTGCTGAATGACTCTACGACGATATGACTATAATTGCCTTGATACCACTGCAGAAACCTTCTCTGGCAACAATTTTTTTTAATGAATATACTGTAATCTATTTGCTATTGTAGAACCATGGTTTCAAGGAGACAAAGATTTGAAATTAAATATTCCAGAACAAAATAGTCAAGGGAGTTTAATTGGCATATGTAGCAAAACAGAACAATGAAAATCTTACTTGCAGCAGCACAACCAGCTTGTAAACACTGTATTCTTATAGATAGCACAATAAACAAACAAAAAACACTTCAATAAATATTAAAACCCAATACGGTGCAAAACAAAATAAGCCCAAAGTCCCAAGTGCAAACAAGAGCATTCGTAGTTTGTAGTTTGTGTTTGTCATGTTCAAGAGCCTGATGGTTTTTGGAAAGAAATTGTTGCTGAACTTGGAGGTCATGGTCTTCTGATTTCTATACCGTCTTCCCGATGGTAGGAGTGAAATGAGAGCATGGCCAGGGTAGTGTGGGTCCTTGATGATGCTGGTTTGTAATCTCCTTTGTTCCTGGGTGTTCGAGTTGCTGAACCAAGCCACGATGCAAGCAGTTAACATGGTCACGTGTACCGAGGTACAGGCAAAATGTTTTGTTGCACGCTAACCAGCCAGCGGAGAGACAATACATGATTACAATCGAGCCATTCGCAGTGTAGAGATACATGATAAGGGAATTAGTGCAAGATAAAGCCAGTAAAGTCCGATTAAAGATAGTCCGAGTGCCCCCGGTGAGGTAGACAGCAGTTCTTCTTCTCTTCTTGCGCTTGAGGCAGCACAGGTTATGTAACGCCCTCCAGGCGCTGTAGCCAGTTCAATGTGCCGTTGTCGAGGGCCATGAGGTCTACCCCTCCACCAGGGGGGCGGAGGACAGTGAATTGCGGAGGTCGTGTAGTTCACGGCTGCTCTCTGGTTGTGGTAGAATAGTTCAGTTGCCTGATAACAGCCGGGGAGAAACTGTCCCTGAATCAGTCAATATGCTCTCTTCCGTACACCTGTAGAAGTTCACGAGAGTATCTTTTGACATACCAAATCTCCTCAATCTTCTAAGGAGGTAGAGGCGTTGGTGAGGTTTCTTCACTATTGCATCAATGTGTTGGGACCAGGACAGATCTTCAGAGATTACGCATGCCCTGGAACTTTAAGTTGTTGACTCTGTCCACCAATGGCCGACGATGAAGACAGGTTTATGGATCCTCAGCTTATCTCTATATTCCCAGCTGTTATCAGGCAACTGAACCATCCTATCATCCTGACCTACCAACTACCTCATTGGAGCCCCTCAGACCATCATTAATTGAACTTTACTGGAATTTATAGGGCACTGAATGTTATTCCCTTTGTACTGTATCTGTACACTGTAGATGGTTTGATTGTAATCATGTACTGTATAATCTTTCTACTGACTGGACAACACGCAACAAAAAAGATTTTAACATGACCTAAACTAAACTAAACATAATATAGAAAAAAGAAAGGCCATCCACTTTGTAATAAAAGTAGAGATTGAACGGAACTGATGTTGTCAAGCTAGAAAGGGTACAGATAAAATTTACGAAGATGTTGCCAGGACTTGAGGGTCTGAGCTATAGGGAGAGGTTGAGTAGGCTGGGACACTATGCCTTGGCCCACAGGAGGATGAGGGGAAATCTTATAGTGTATAAAATCATGAAAGGAATAGATCGGGTAGATACAGAGAGTCTCTGGCCCAGATGAATTGAGGACCAGAGGACTTACGTTTAAGTTGAAGGGAAAAGATTTAATAGGAATCTGAGGGGTAACTTTTTCATACAAAGGGTGGTGATTGTATGTAACAAGCTGCCAGTGGAGGTAGTTGAGGCTGGGACAATCCCAACATTTAAGAAACAGTTAGACAGGTACATGGATAGGACACGTTTGGAGGGATATGGACCAAGCGCAGGCAAGTGGATCTAGTGTTGCTGGGACATGTTGGCCGGTGTGGGCAAGTTGGGCTGCAGGGCCTGTTTCCACACTGTATCACTCTATGACTCTAACTACTATCAGGGGGCTGGGTGACCATCCAAATGAATCACTCTGATGTACTGGCCCCAGATCTAGAACACACAACTTCTGGCATATCCATTTTTGGAAGGAATGAGATTGTTATTTTGAAAAGTAGATGAGTTCCTAAATATTTTTACAAATATATTTCATTGCATTGTTTTGTTTTGTTTAGTTCAGAGATACAGCATGGAAACAGGCCCTTTGGCCCATCGAATCCGCACCGACCAGCGATCCCCACACACTAATACCATCCTACACACACATGGGACAATTTACATTTATACCAAGTCAATTAACCTATATCCCTGTAGGACTGTGGGAGGAAACCGAAGATCTCGGAGAAACCCATGCAGGTCACGGGGCGAATGTGCAAACTCCATACAGACAAGCACCCGTAGTCAGCATCGAACCCGGGTCTAAGGCAGTAGCTCTACCGCTACGCCACCGTGCTGCCCCCAAAAACATTGTAATTAGATTTAATGGCATGTAATAATTGTGACACATTTCTCCATGGGGGTAACATCTGGCTTCCCAAGAAAAAGTATGGAAGCTAAAATTGTCACAGAGGCATTTTATGAGTTTGAGTTCCGTTCCTTTCCTTTCCTTCCTTGGGAGAGAATGCCTTTTAATTCTTAGTTCCATCTAAACTATTTAATTCCAATTTATGTAAAAAATGCAATGTCTGAAATTAAGATGTTAATAAGTGACATTTTGCTTGTGTGGAAACTGCTGTAAATACCACTTGATTACACTGCTCTTGAATTATTCAGCGTTTTTAATAACCCTCGCAGCTTATCATTCCTATAGCCTGGTATTTCCATCCTTTTTTAATTAGCTATCACCGCCATATTGATACGTCTGACAGCTTTGTCATGATTATAATGCTAATATTTTAGCAAATTTTATTATTTCAGTTATGGGACCTGCAGATGTCGTTTGGTGATGTGGTTACTCTGGTCCAGAAAAAATCAACCCAGTCGAGCCGAGTTATGCATTGCTCAGACCGCCCATTCATTTCTACAGTCACTGCATTCTGTCATACAAAGCACACCCTATTAATGATTTCCCAGCCACTGTCTGTTAACAAGCCAGGGCATTTTGCTAATGATCAAACTCACCAAGAAGGGCTTTATTGACACTGTCAGAACTACTTGCTGTCTCAGCGGTAATACCAAACAGCTGTACAGAATGCATAATCTCTGATGTGCATCTGCGTCTGCATATTAAACAGAACACACCAAATTAAATGAAGGGATATAGGAGGCAGAGAAGCAACCTTTTCTGCTATTTACATCTTGGTTTTTTTTGCTGGATATTCACCCATGAGGAAGGGAGGGAGGGAGGGAGAGGGAGGGAGAGGGAAGTATTATGAATGTGAGCCTGATACAACACGCTGGCATACAGTTTGCAGTGTGTCCATGTTTGCTCTTGTTAACAGATCATAAGGTTGTAATTGATAGTAGAATTAGGCCATTCGGCTCATCAAGTCGACTCTGCCATTCAATCATGCCTGATCTATCTCTCCCTCCTAACCCCATTCTCCTGCCTTCTCACCATAACCTGACTCTTGTACTAATCAAGAATCTACCAATCTCTGCTTTAAAAATATCCACTCACTTGGCCTCCACAGCCTTCTGCGGCAAAGAATTCCACAGATTCACCACCGTCTGACTAAAGAAATTGCTCCTCATCTCCTTCCTAAAAGAACGTCCTTTAATTCTGAGGCTATGACTTTTAATCCTAGACTCTCCCACTAGTGGAAACATCCTTGATCCTAGTGGCAGGAGTTGAGAGGGATAGATAGATCTGAAACGGCGGAGTAGGTTCGATGGCACACATGACCTAATTCTGCTCCTATGACTAATGAACTTATAAAAACACAGATACTCAAGTGGTGGGTTTAAATTAATTGTATGTGAACAGTACAAGCTGAGTAGATCACATCCTCAAAGAACTGGTATAATTAGAGAAGAATCTTCCAATGCAAATTGGATATCCCTACGCACACACATATTTTACATCTTCCCATTGTGTGCTTAACAGTTAGTATGGGTGGCTGGTAATAATCTACTTAATTTCCACTTGTCACTTGCTTTCATTATCACCTTCACTTCTCCTCAGCATGTTTCGCCCAAGAGCATGTATCTTAACACATTTTGTTGACAACTATAAACCTGTCAGGCAAGGAGGCCAATTATTATTGACAACTTCACACTGAGGCGATGTGCAAGGCAAGGTCTTTTGCACAGAGAGCGGTGAGTGCTGCCAGGAGTGTCTTGGAGAGCAGGAGACTAAGAACTGTATAAGATCTTGAGGGGAATAGATAGGGTAAATGCACAGAGTATTTTACCCAGATCAGGGGAATCAAGAATCAGAGGACATAGGTTCAAGGTGAAGGGGGGGGGGGGGGAGTGGGAATTTAATAGGGGATTCATTTAAATGGAATTGGGGCAACTTTTTCACACGGAGCGTGGTGGGCATACAGAACAAGCTGCCAGAGCAGATAGTTGACGCAGGTACTATAACATGTAAAAGAGATTTGAAGAGGTAGATGGATAGGAAAGATTTAGTCTGAAGAAGGGTCTCGACCCAAAACATCACCCATTCCTTCTCTCCAGAGATGCTGCCTGTCCCGTTGAGTTACTCCAGCTTTTTGTGTCTATCAGGGTTATAACAAGGCTAGGTGGGACTTGTGTAGATGGGGAATCTTGGTCAGCATGGGAAAATTGGGGCTAAGGGCCTGTTTCCATGCTGTATGACTATAACTCTATGATCTGCAGGGAATGGAGAGATATGCAT
>CM075995.1:4070858-4163458 GCA_038087875.1 Malacoraja senta
GACCATCCAAAATGAATCACTCTGATGTACTGGCCCCAGATCTAGAACACACAACTTCTGGCATATCCATTTTTGGAAGGAATGAGATTGTTATTTTGAAAAGTAGATGAGTTCCTAAATATTTTTACAAATATATTTCATTGCATTGTTTTGTTTTGTTTAGTTCAGAGATACAGCATGCTTGGCCCATCGAAGTGGGAGGAAACGAAGATCTCGGAGAAACCCATGCAGGTCACGGGGCGAATGTGCAAACACAGACAAGCCCCGTAGTCAGCATCGAACCCGGGTCTAAGGCAGTAGCTCTACCGCTACGCCACCGTGCTGCCCCCAAAACATTGTAATTAATTTAATGGCATGTAATAATTGTGACACATTTCTCCATGGGGGTACATCTGGCTTCCCAAGAAAAAGTATGGAAGCTAAAATTGTCACAGAGGCATTTTATGAGTTTGAGTTCCGTTCCTTTCCTTTCCTTCCTTGGGAGAGAATGCCTTTTAATTCTTAGTTCCATCTAAACTATTTAATTCCAATTTATGTAAAAAAATGCAATGTCTGAAATTAAGATGTTAATAAGTGACATTTTGCTTGTGTGGAAACTGCTGTAAATACCACTTGATTACACTGCTCTTGAATTATTCAGCGTTTTTAATAACCCTCGCAGCTTATCATTCCTATAGCCTGGTATTTCCATCCTTTTTTAATTAGCTATCACCGCCATATTGATACGTCTGACAGCTTTGTCATGATTATAATGCTAATATTTTAGCAAATTTTATTATTTCAGTTATGGGACCTGCAGATGTCGTTTGGTGATGTGGTTACTCTGGTCCAGAAAAAATCAACCCAGTCGAGCCGAGTTATGCATTGCTCAGACCGCCCATTCATTTCTACAGTCACTGCATTCTGTCATACAAAGCACACCCTATTAATGATTTCCCAGCCACTGTCTGTTAACAAGCCAGGGCATTTTGCTAATGATCAAACTCACCAAGAAGGGCTTTATTGACACTGTCAGAACTACTTGCTGTCTCAGCGGTAATACCAAACAGCTGTACAGAATGCATAATCTCTGATGTGCATCTGCGTCTGCATATTAAACAGAACACACCAAATTAAATGAAGGGATATAGGAGGCAGAGAAGCAACCTTTTCTGCTATTTACATCTTGGTTTTTTTTGCTGGATATTCACCCATGAGGAAGGGAGGGAGGGAGGGAGAGGGAGGGAGAGGGAAGTATTATGAATGTGAGCCTGATACAACACGCTGGCATACAGTTTGCAGTGTGTCCATGTTTGCTCTTGTTAACAGATCATAAGGTTGTAATTGATAGTAGAATTAGGCCATTCGGCTCATCAAGTCGACTCTGCCATTCAATCATGCCTGATCTATCTCTCCCTCCTAACCCCATTCTCCTGCCTTCTCACCATAACCTGACTCTTGTACTAAATCAAGAATCTACCAATCTCTGCTTTAAAAATATCCACTCACTTGGCCTCCACAGCCTTCTGCGGCAAAGAATTCCACAGATTCACCACCGTCTGACTAAAGAAATTGCTCCTCATCTCCTTCCTAAAAGAACGTCCTTTAATTCTGAGGCTATGACTTTTAATCCTAGACTCTCCCACTAGTGGAAACATCCTTGATCCTAGTGGCAGGAGTTGAGAGGGATAGATAGATCTGAAACGGCGGAGTAGGTTCGATGGCACACATGACCTAATTCTGCTCCTATGACTAATGAACTTATAAAAACACAGATACTCAAGTGGTGGGTTTAAATTAATTGTATGTGAACAGTACAAGCTGAGTAGATCACATCCTCAAAGAACTGTATAATTAGAGAAGAATCTTCCAATGCAAATTGGATATCCCTACGCACACACATATTTTACATCTTCCCATTGTGTGGCTTAACAGTTAGTATGGGTGGCTGGTAATAATCTACTTAATTTCCACTTGTCACTTGCTTTCATTATCACCTTCACTTCTCCTCAGCATGTTTCGCCCAAGAGCATGTATCTTAACACATTTTGTTGACAACTATAAACCTGTCAGGCAAGGAGGCCAATTATTATTGACAACTTCACACTGAGGCGATGTGCAAGGCAAGGTCTTTTGCACAGAGAGCGGTGAGTGCTGCCAGGAGTGTCTTGGAGAGCAGGAGACTAAGAACTGTATAAGATCTTGAGGGAATAGATAGGGTAAATGCACAGAGTATTTTACCCAGATCAGGGGAATCAAGAATCAGAGGACATAGGTTCAAGGTGAAGGGGGGGGGGGGGGAGTGGGAATTTAATAGGGGATTCATTTAAATGGAATTGGGGCAACTTTTTCACACGGAGCGTGGTGGGCATACAGAACAAGCTGCCAGAGCAGATAGTTGACGCAGGTACTATAACATGTAAAAGAGATTTGAAGAGGTAGATGGATAGGAAAGATTTAGTCTGAAGAAGGGTCTCGACCAAAACATCACCCATTCCTTCTCTCCAGAGATGCTGCCTGTCCCGTTGAGTTACTCCAGCTTTTTGTGTCTATCAGGGTTATAACAAGGCTAGGTGGGACTTGTGTAGATGGGGAATCTTGGTCAGCATGGGAAAATTGGGGCTAAGGGCCTGTTTCCATGCTGTATGACTATAACTCTATGATCTGCAGGGAATGGAGAGATATGCATTATGTGTAAGCAGAAGAGATTATTTAAACATGGCATCATGGGCATTGAGGGCCGAAGGGTCTTATATTGTGTTGTATTGTTTTACGATCTATGTTAACTCTACAAAATAATCATGCTTATCTAGATTTCATTTGTTTTTATAAGACTAATTCTGACTGCAATGATAATTTACAATGAGTTTATTTTTCATAGAATCTATCATAAGATGATCATTTACGATCTTGAAAAACATCGAATTAAATAATGTAAATATGTGATGCATTAGCACGATGAAACATCTATACAGCAGAAGAATCGAGGAATGCAGGTACATGGTTCGTTGAAAGTAGCTGTACCGCTGCTGGCAAATTAATTTCACTGCACTTTATTGCGTATGTGAAGAATAAAACTGATTGATTGATGATTGATTGACAGGAAGATAAAGTGGTCATAAAGGCTTTTGGCACAATGGCCCAGTTGGGAGATCATGTTGCAGTTGTATAAGACGTTGGTGAGGCCACTTTTAGAGTATTGTGCTTGGTTCTGAGCACCATGTCATAGGGCGGCGCCCACCCACAGCAAGAAGCAGCCCGACATGGCGAGGAGTTGGAAATATACTCACACGCCGCAAAGCTGCTCGCTGAAGCCGTGCACCGACAGCATGCCGCCCGCCGCTGCAGTCATAGCCGCCTGCAGCTCCTGCAGTGCTTACACACTGTTTGCCTGGATCACTTCCTGCAGCCGCTTGCAGCTGTTTACAGCTTCCCACAGCCCCTTGCGGTTCCTGCAGCCTCTTGAAGCTTCTTACAGCCTCTTGCAGCTCCCTGTGTAGATTCTTGCAGTTGCTTCTTACTTCCTGCCGCTCTTTGCAGTTCCCAACTGTCGCTGCAGCTTCCTGCAGCCTCTTGCGGCTTTCTACAATGTCCTCCAGCCGCTCCTGCAGCCTCATGTAACTTCCTGCAGCCGCTTGCAACTCCTTGCAGCCATTGCAGCGGCACCACAGTTCCCTCCTGAACAAACCTGTCAATCACCCGACCCGGGCCAGCCCACCTGTCAATCACAATCCCCAGGTCAACACTTGCAAAACCCGCTGCAAACATTGACTTCTCCAACCTCGTTACCCTTGCATCCCCTTCTCTCTCCATCACTCCCCCACCCTGGTAGTTGCACTAGTTTCACAGTCATTGTGTCGGAAGGAACTGCAGATGCCGGTTTGCACCAAAGATAGACACAGTGCTGGAGTGGCTCGGTGGGTCGGGCAGCATCTCTGGTGAGCATGGCAAGGTGACACTTCACGGTGCTGGTTTCGAGTCCACACGAATTCTTCCCTAATTCCCATTAACTGGTAAATTGCCCTCCCCTAATTTCCCATTTACCAGTGCCCTCCCCTAATTCCCCCTTTACTGGTGCCCTCCCCTAATTTCCCATTTACCAGTGCCCTCCCCTAATTCCCCATTTACCAGTGCCCTCCCCTAATTCCCCATTTACCAGTGCCCTCCCCTAATTCCCCATTTACTGGACGCCTGTATAGTTGCCCTGTCGCACCTTTATATGGTCGACGCTGGATTTTCAACGGTGAAAATTTTCTGCGACCTGCTGCGACTATGACGGGTGCTGGTAGTCGCTGAAAAAATTGCATGTGGGACAGGCCCTTAAGGGTCTCAAACTATTCTTACTTGCAACTGTAGAGACCATATTATTGTATGGGTGTGAGGCATGGACTCGAGCACACCCGAATGCTCAGAAAAGTTCAAAATGTCAGTTGGAGGGACCACATCACCCTCTGAAGAATCCACCTCTGACCAAGAAGGTCAGGTCAAGAAGGATGAGGCTCACTGCTCACTGCCACCGCCACCCAGAAATGCCAGCAAACAAGGTTGTGCTGTGGGAACCCACCCATGGAGGACATGTGTAGTGCGTCCGTCACTGTGCCCGTCGGAAACCACCACCACTGCGTCGCTAATGTTTTTAACGACGATGAATGAACAAATCCCCAAATTCCCCATTTACTGGTGCCCTCCCCTAATTCCCCCATTTACTTACTATTAGTACTTACATACTATCCAGTGTGTAGCTCAGTCCAGCGAGCTACCTATAATCCAGTATGTATCTCAGTCCAGTGAGCTATCTAGCTAAGGTACACAAAAATGCTGGAGAAACTCAGCGGGTGCAGCAGCATCTATGGAGCGAAGGAAATAGGCAACGTTTCGGGCCGAAACCCTTCTTCAGACTGATAGGGGGTGGGGAGAAGAAAGGAAAAAAGGAAAAAGGCGGAGGAGGAGCTTGAGGGCTGGGGGAGTGGAGGAGACAACCAGAGGGCTGATGAAGGGGAGGGGACAGCAAGGGCTAGCAGAATTGGGAGAATTCAATGTTCAAGCCCCCAGGATGTAGACTGCCCAAGCGGAATATGAGGTGCATTTCCTCCAATTTACGGTGTTGCTCGCTGTGGCCATGGAGGAGACCCAGGACAGAGAGGTCAGATATGGAATGGGAGGGGGAGTTGAAGTGCTGAGCCATCGGGAGGTCAAGTTGGTTATTGCGGACCGACCGGAGGTGTTCGGCGAAACGATCGCCAAGCCTCCGCTTGGTCTCACCGATGTAGATCAGCTGGCATCTAGAGCAGCGGATGCAATAGATGAGGTTGGAGGAGATGCAGGTGAACCTCTGTCGCACCTGGAACAACTGCTTGGGTCCTTGAATGGAGTCGAGGGGGGAGGTGAAAGGACAAGTGTTGCATCTCTTGCGGTTGCAAGGGAAAGTACCAGGGGAGGGGGTGGTATGGGAGGGAAGGGAAGAATTGACAAGGGAGTTACGGAGGGAGCGGTCTTTGCGGAAGGCAGACATGGGGTGAGATGGGAAGATGTGGCGAGTGGTGGGGTCACGTTGGAGGTGGCGAAACTGACGGAGGATCACTTGTATGTGACGGCTGGTGGGGTGAAAGGTGAGGACTAGGGGGACTCTGCCCTTGTTGTGAGTGGGGGGATGGGGAGAGAGAGCAGTGTTGCGGGGTATGGCAGAGACCCTGGTGCGAGCCTCATCTATGGTGGAGGAGGGGAACCCCCGTTCCCTGAAGAATGAGGACATTTCAGATGCCCTGGTGTGGAACGCCTCATCCTGGGAGCAGATGCGGCGTAGACGGAGGAATTGGGAGTGGGGTATGGAGTCCTTACAGGAAGCAGGGTGGGAAGAAGTGTAGTCCAGATAGCCATGGGAGTCGGTGGGTTTGTAGTGGATGTTGGTAAGAAGTCTATCACCTTCGATGGAGATAGTGAGGTCAAGGAATGGTAGGGAAGTGTCGGAAATGGTCCAGGTGTATTTGAGTGCCGGATGGAAGTTGGTGGTGAAGTGGATGAAGTCAGTCAGTTGTGTGTGGGTGCAGGAGGTAGCACCAAAACAGTCATCGATGTAGCGGAGGTAGAGGTCGGGGATGGGGCCCTGGTACGCATTGAACAAGGATTGTTCTACATACCCGACAAAGAGGCAGGCGTAGCTGGGGCCCATGCATGTGCCCATAGCTGTCCTGCTACATACCTGTCTAGCTATCCAGGTATGTAGCAGGACAGTTGGCGGGACTGTCATATGAGGAAAGATTGAAAAGACGGCTTGTATTCACTGGAGTTTAGAAGGATGAGGGGTGAACTTATGGAAACATATAAATGTTTCTCACCTCATTTAAGACTGAGGTGAAAAAAAACGTTTTCACCCAGTTGTGAATTTGTGGAATTCCCTGCCACAGAGGGCAGTGGAGGCCAAATCACTGGATGGATTTAAGAAAGAGTTAGATAGAGCTCTAGGGGCTAGTGGAATCAAGGGATACGGGGAGAAGGAAGGCACGGATTATTGATTGGGGACGATCAGCCATGATAACAATGAATGGCGGTGCTGGCTCAAAGGGACGAATGGCCTCCTCCTGCACCTATTTTCTATGTTTCTATGTAAACGGCCACTGCAGTCCATGGTGGACGAAACGCGTGAGCATTCTTTGATGCCATCTCCATTGTGGTAGCAATCTTGCATGCTTTCTCGAATGTAAGATCTGGAGTGTTCATGAGTTTTGGACTGAATTAGTTCATCCACTAGAGCACAAACAAATCTGTCGCGTAGTGCGCGTCCGAGAAAGGTTCCAAAGTTACAGTGCAAAGTTACGTTTTTCAAGGCAACAATCTACTCATTGATTGTCTCATTCTACTTCTGGTTTCTAGTTGGCATCTACAAACTCTATCCCATCAATCTTGTTATATTCCGGACGGCAGAATGAATAACAACTTACACACTGTTTGCCTGGATCACGAGAGAGAGATTTATTACCAAACATTCCCTGCTTATATTGAACACCAACTCATTAACATATACATGAATATGTATGAATACATTACAATCATGATGACATTTCCCTTTCAATTCCCCTCCAATTCCCACACTGACCTTTCCGTCCTAGGCCTCCCCCATTGTCAGGGTGAGGCCCAGTGCAAATTGGGGAACAGCACTTCATATTTTGCTTGGGCAGCGTACAACCCAGCGATATGAACATTGACTTCTCTAACTCCAAGTAGCTCTTGCTTACCCTCTCTCTCCATTCCCTCCTCCTTTCCAGTTCTCCGACCAGTCTTACTGTCTCTGACTTCATCTTATCTGTTTGCTTTTGTTGTTACCTTCTCCTAACTAACAATGAACATCGGGTGGCGACACCAGCAGTGGCTGCCTCGTCAACAGTCTGTCTGTCCTTTCTTCGTTTTGTTATTTTTAGTATGTGTTTCAGTGTTCCTTGATGGGTTGGGGGAAACTTTTTTTCAATCTCTTACCTTGACGGAGATGCGATTTTTTTCCGAATCGCATCTCCGTCCCCACTGCGGCCCAACATCGTGGAGTTGGCGGCTTTTCCTGGAGACCGACCCGGCACTCCAAGCTGCGGGAGTCTGCGGGACTTTAACATCGCGGAGCATGCGATCCCTTTGCCGGGGATCGAAGCTCCAACCGTGGGGCCAGTGGACTTTGACATCGTGATGCCCGCGGTCTTTGGTGAGAAGAGGCTGACTCGGGAGCACCACGCCTCGAAGAGAGTTTCAACCACCCCCGACGCAGGAGTTTCGATCACCCGACGGGAGCTCTCGATCGTCGGCTGCGGGGGCTTTGAACGCCCCGACTGCGGATGGTTTGACTGCCCCGACCACGGGAAAACAAAGAGGAAGAAGATGGAACTTTATTGCCTTCCATCACGGTGAGGAATGTGAAATCCACCATGATGGATGTTTATGTTAACTTTTATGTGGCTGTGTGTCTTGGTGCTTTTCACTTAGTATGGCTGTATGGTAACTCAAATTTCATTGTACCGTAATTGGTACATGTGACAATAAACTGACCTTGAAACCTTGACCTACATTTTCCTTGAACTTCATTCCCTTTGTCCTGTTTTCACCTCAGATCCTCTCCAAATGTCTTAAGGGCCTGTCCCACTTAGGTGTCCTTGGCACGCAAATTGAGCGACCTTGTGGTCGCGATGGTCCTGCGAAGGCCGGGCGCGATTACATGCGTACGCACAGCCGTCTGGAGCGCGTGACGTCATTTGAAGATGGACACCAAGCTGGAGTAACTCAGCGGGACCGGCAGCATCTCTGGAGAGAAGCAATGGGTGACGTTTCGTGTCGAGACTCTTCTTCAGTCTGAAAAGAAGGGTCTTGACCCGAAACGTCACCCATTGCTTCTCTCCAGAGATGCTGCCGGTCCCGCTGAGTTTACTCCTGCAATTTGTGCCTATCTTCAATTTTCTTGGCCCCCCCCCCCTCCGCGCTTCTAAGTGGGACCGCCCCGTGCGGCCATACGATGCCAGTACGCCTCAACGCGACCACGAGGTCGCGTACTTTGCGTGCCAAGGACACGTAAGTGGGACAGGACCTTTACTGCTCATCTTCTTCTTATCGAGTCCACACACAAGATTAGAAGTTGTTCAGCCAGAGCTGAACACACTTCTCGGCATCTGCATACAATGGTGTCTGTCTTGTCGCTTCTTGTGCGTGGTGGTGGAAAGATTGGTGGAAACAGGGCCGCGACGTGAACGCTCTTTACTTGACTGCTCATCTTAACCCATGTATTCTGGTCTTTCATGCTCTATCATGGGTAAAGTTACATACCCTGTCTATTCCCCTCATAATTTGGTATACCCCATCAGTTCCTACTTCTGCTTCATCTGCTCCAAGTACAAAACCAGCCTCTCCAGACTCTCCTTAGTGTAGTTTAAATTTAGTTTAGAGACTGAGTCCGCACCGATCAGCGATCCCCGTACATTAACACTATCCAACACAAACTAGGGACAATGTACACATACACCAAGCCAATTAACCTACATACCTGTACATCATTGGAGTGTGGAAGGAAACCGAAGATCTGCAGAATATTAAAAATTGTCTTCCCGCCGACCTAGATCCACTGCAGTTCGCCTACAGAGCCCAACCGGTCCGCAGAGGGCGCAGTCTCCACTACACTGAACCTCGCACTGTCACACCTCGACCAGAGAAATACTTATGCCAGGATCCTCTTTTTAGACTTCAGCTCTGCTTTTAATACAATCATTCCACAGCAGCTGGTGGAGAAGCTGAGGCTGTTAGGGTCGATACTGGCACTTGTAACTGGGTCCTTAACTTCTTATCACAACGGCAGCAGACAGTCAGGGTGGGCAGTCGGACATCAAAAACCATCGCCGTCAGCACTGGCTCACCCCAAGGCTGTGTCCTAAGCCCCCTGCTGTTTAGTCTGCTTACACATGATTGTACTGCTAGACTCAATAACAACTATATCAACAAGTTCGCTGATGACACAACAGTGGTGGGTCTCATCAGCGATAATAGTGAGTCGGCATACAGGATGGAGGTGGAGCTGCTCACAGGATGGTGCAGATCCCACAACCGCACTCTTAATGTGGGAAAAACTAAGGAGATGGTGGTCGACTTCAGGAGGGCGGGAAAACAACACCATACACCGCTGTATATTGATGGAACTGCTGTGGAGAGGGTCAGCAGTGTGAAGTTCCTAGGACCACCTGTCGGATGACCTGACCTCTATGACCAACACCACAGCAGTGGTCAAAAGAGCCCAACAGCGACTCCACCCTCTCCGGAGACTTCGGAAAGCAGGTCTCCCCACTGCCCATCTAAGAACCTTCTATAGGGGCACAATTGAAAGCATAATAACCTACGGCATCATTTCCTGGTTCGGGACCTGCAAGGCTTACGAACAATATCAACTAAACAGGATAGTGAAGACCGCCAGCAGGATTATCGGTGCCCCACTCCCTTTCCTGCTGGAGATATACAAGAAGAGGAGCATCAGTAGAGCCATCTCCATCATCCAGGACCCCTACCACCCATCACACCACATCTTTTCCATTCTGCCATCTGGGAAGAGGTACAGGAGCATCAGCTGCAAAACCAGCAGGATGCTCCTCAGCTTCTTCCCACAGGCAATAAGACTGATTAACGGACTTTGTCCCCTCCCAAAACATCGCTCATTCACACATCCAACCGTGCCCATACTTTGACAGTTAGGCACCTGTCAAGTAAAGCCACTGTGAAGCCACTGTCGATCAGAATGACTGTTTTTATTATATTGTTAATTTTTAGGCCTACTTTCTTTTTAAGAATGGTAATTTTAATTTATTTTTAAAGCTCTATGTATTATCCTTTTGTTTTTTACACTGAATGGAAACCGATTGAGCAACGTTTTTTCGTTTCCTCTGTGTATGCGAGTACTCAGTGAAATGATATTAAAGAAATACTGAATACTGAATACTGATCTCCCGCGAGAAAATGAACGCGGTCGCGGGGAGAACGTACAAACTGTGCAAACAGCCCCCGTAGTCAGGATCGAACCTGGGTCTCCGACGCTGCAAGCACTGTAAGGCAGCAACTCTACCGCTGCGCCACCGTGACCGCCTTCATAAATGAAATGATCCATCTCAGGCAACACTTTGGTGAATCTGCTCTGCAGCCTCTCCAGTGCAATGATATCTTTCCTAAGGTGAGGCAACCATAAAAATTGAGAAAGGTGTAGGGGTTTTGGTTCCCTTCACTTCGGGCCCAACTGCCCGATAAAGAGGTTCCCCTGGGTTCTAGACCTCGGAATTATGGTGGGATATGATAAAAAATTGACTTGACCAGAGCGTGCTGATGAGAGAAAACAGAAACCAAGACGGGCTCAAAGCAAGTCTAAAATTTACAGGCTTTATTAAACAATGAGAAATCGAATCTCACCAACACTACATAATACATGACTAAACTTATGCTTTAAACTAAGACTATGGAAAGAAAATTATCGGGCACGTCGTAAAACTTACTTTACACAATTTTACAAATACACCCCCTTTCCCCTTCTTCTCTCAACCTCTATCCTATTTTCGGGAACTTCACCAGGTCGTCTGGGGTACTTACAGCTAGATTGATGCAGGGTCAGGAGTCATCCAACAGAGCAGAAAAGAGAGCGAAACCTTCCTTGACTGTCCTTTTTTATACCTGAGTTTCTCCCTTGAAACCCCCCAGGTGGTCCTCTGGACAAAAGTGCCTTTCGATGATTCCCAGTTTCGATCTGGCATGAACAATAGGCTTCCGATGATAATGGGTTTGGTGATGTCACGATGCCTCAGCCTGATCGTTATCCCATCACCTGGATGGGCTCCGATTGTCCCGATGGATGCGTCATCCACGATGATGATTGCGTTGCTGCTGGGCTGTTTACCCCCGTCTGCTGAGGCTCGGTTCCTTCCTTTGTCTTTCCAAGATAATCTCGTTATCTCCGTCCCGGCCTTTCCTGTTCACACCATTCGCATAGTCATGTAATACCCAGGCCCACAGACAGGTTTTAAACTGGTTCTTCCTTTGTGGATTGTTTTTTTTTCCTTTTGCAGCCAGCATGTCCGTTTTAAAATGTCCAGGTCCTTATCCCCGAGTTCTTCCATAATTTGAGGATTTGCCACAATAGCTTACATGCCCCTACGATACGTCCAGGCTTGCACGGACCGTATCGATTGACAAACTTAGTGTGCAACTCCTCCAGTCTCAAGAGTTGTAAACTCCCCTGTCGAGATTGTGAAATTATGTACCCCAAAAGACCCCTTAATTGCTAAACTAGACCCTCGAAGCACATTAACTTACACTATCACCTTTTACTTTAAATAAATCCCACAAACCATACAGTACCATCACGACCATTCCCTGAAAATGCAGGGATCACAACATACGTACGAAAACCATTGCAATAGAGTACAGACATTTTACAGTGCTGAGGTGTCGTTACAGCTGCGTCAGGCGGCTCGATTTACCAGCTGTTGTAATTTGGTCATCCTCCTCCGCCTTTTAAATTTGCAATTAATGCATAGCAAATACACTACAATTATCATCTGGCAGATGATCAGAACATGGGACACGATGCGGGCCCATGCTGGAACTATGATCCAGGACTCCAGGACTCCAGGTCCCACCAACTTGGAGACTTGATTTCTTCGATCTCCCTGGCGATATCCAGTGTCTTTTGTTCCAGGGAGAAGAAGTGTTTGTGCGACAACTCGACCGCCGCCAGCAACTCTTTTAATTTTTCCTTCACTGGGGGAATATCATACCCGAAATGGGCCACATAGTTAGATAAGTCCGTTACATTTTCTCGTACCGAGAGGTGAACCGAAGAAGGTTCCGGGATGGGTAATTTTCGCTGCTGTGCCACATGGACTTCTGCCCTGGGTTTAAAACAGAAGCTGCTGTGTGGTATCGGGCACCACAGCTGTGATCCGTGCTGATACCGCTGGGCACTTGTGGTGACACAGTATGTCCCACTGCTTATATACGCCACCTGTGGAGGGACATGGTCTGCCGCCATCGCCTCCATGGTACAGTTTATAGGCTGTGCCCCAACAGTCCTGAACCCACACTGAGGCCTAGCCTCGGCGCCCATGTGCTCCCCGGCTCCGACAACCCAAAAGGTCAATGCCTGTCACAGCTTGCTCCCTCACTATGACATAAGGCGGGACCTTCCTGTAGCGAATATGCACCCCCCCCCCCACGAACAACTCCCACGTTCTCCACTCGGTACAGAGGAGCTGGTAGTGCCGAGGTTCCCATCACCGGGATTCTTACGACCACTCCCATTATAGTGTGATTGGACTTTCCACAATCCACCGGTACTGGGTAGGCCTCGGAGGCCACACGAAGCTGACAAGGACTCAAAGTGCTGTTATAAGGGTGTAGCGCTGCTAGGTGCTGGTTGCTTATCCAGGAGGGGACCCGACCTTGCCTCAGGTCTTCCAGGTTGCTCCTCCCCTCCCCCAACAACCACGCACCATACAGCCCACACACCTCATTCTGTGCAGCCTGATCGGACGCATTCCGGTCCTCTTTAATCAAAGCGTTTATCGTTTTTGCATGTGTCTCCAATTGTGCTATGATTTCATTTAGATGTAGAGTCATTGCCACCTCGTCGTGCAGCCCCGATCCTACCACCGCATTTTCCTCCCCCAGAACCTCGTTGCCATCATCCATACGGCGGGGCTACCCATCTGGGAAACAAAGCAAAACACCTCCTTGCCTCCACATCGCTGTCCGCCTCCCTGCACTCCATCACACCCATGGAAGAGTGGCCATCCGGCCAACGGTAGCGGCTACCGTCCTAATAATGGCATTCGGGGTTTTGTTTTGTCTGTTGTGGTCTACTTTTCCACAGCCCATCCCTTCGAGGCAGCCGACGTTCCCGTACTGTCCGTCCCTGTACTCCCCTGTATACAAAACCCTATATCTATTACCAAACGCTAACTACATCTACTCACACACAAACCAATGCTATATACAACGCCACCCGTCTCCGGGTGGCCAACTCATAACTGGTCCCCGTCACGCTGGGGCCACCCCTCTGGCGGGCCCACCCGTGCAGGCCAGAACTCCTCCTGTCGAGGGGTCTGACTGCCCCTCACCTCCCTTTGCACTACGGGGTTTCGAGATACCCCTACGTTCCCTGCGGAGACTGGGCTCCCTCCAACCGCACTCCGTAGTGCCCTGTTTCGGTCATTCTCCTTCCCGGCCCTCCTGTGGCCGGCCCTAGCCCTAGGTTTGATTAGGGATGGGGACCACCTTACTGGGGGTTTAGTGACCCTGTTACTCCTGTGTCTGACCGGGGGCTCCCACACCAGAGGTGATACCTCCATCTCCTCTGCTTCTGCCAGTTCTGCCTCTCTTAGGCAGTCTACGGTACCTGCCTGCGGAGGGCTGGAATCAGCATCCTTCCCCGCTGCTTCCAGTCCTCACCCTGGGACACAGCAGGCTACTTCAGGCTGACTACCTGTGGGCTCGCCTGGCTCCCCTACGGTTTCCACATCAACCCGGGTCTGTTCTTGATCCTGTTCCCTGACATGTACCACTTTCTTACTTTTCCCTGCCATTGTGGGGTCGAACAATTTACACTGGTTGATGTGGAACTATTTGACTCTATGGGGAAGCTGAATGGCATACACCATGGGACTGGCCTTGTTCACTATGTTGTATGGGCCAGCATACAAGGGTTCGAACACCCCTACCCTAGCATATCTCCTGACCATTACCTGGTCCCCCACTGCCCACTCGCAATGCCTCCGAGGCTCCAGTAGTAGCTTGTTTCTTTGGTGCTGGGCCCCCATGTTTCTGGCTGCCTGCCAGTGAACCTGCCTAAGTTGTTCAAATAGCCCCTTGGCGAACTTGTCCCGGTTCACTTCCCTGAGCTGTCCCTCTGTTAAGGCTGGGACCATAACGTGCATGGGCGTTCTCATGACCCGGCCCGTCATAAGCTCATGGGGAGAGTACCCCGTACTCCTGGACTGGCTGGCCCGAATCCCCATAAGGACCAGGGGTAAAACCTCCACCCACAGGTTGGGTGAGTCCCCTGTTTCCTTCCTTATCCTTTCCTTTATTGTCCGGTTCAACCGCTCTACTGGACCTGAGGACTGGGGGTGGTAGACCACATGCCACTTGGCCTTGATGCCCAGTATTCTAAGGGTGGACTGCATGACCTGTCCCGTGAAATGGCTCCCCTGATCTGACTCCACGAACTGTGGGAGTCCCCACCGGGTGAACACCTCCCTAACCAGGATTTTTGCCATACCCTATGTACAGTTATTCCTAGATCCTTCTGTTCAACTGCATTCCTCAATTCTCTACCATTTACCATGTACGTCCTATTTTGATTTGTTGTGCCGAGATGTAGTACCTCACATTTATCAGCATTAAACTCCATCTGCCATCTTTCAGCCCACTCTTCCAAATGGCCTGAATCTCTCTGTAGACTTTGAAAATCTACTTCATTATCCACCACACCACCTATCTTAGTATCATCTGCATACTTACTAATCCAATTTACCACACCATCATCCAGATCATTGATGTACATGACAAACAACAGTGGACCCAACACAGACCCCTGAGGCACCCCACTAGTCACCGGCCTCCAACCTGACAAACAGCCATCCACCATTACTCTCTGGCATCTCCCATTCAGCCACTGTTGAATCCATCTTGCTACTCCACCATTAATACCCAACAATTTAATCTTCTTAACCAACCTTCCATGAGGAACCTTGTCAAAGGCCTTACTGAAGTCCATATAGACAACATCCACTGCTTTACCCTCATCAATTTCCCTAGTAACCTCTTCGAAAAATTCTAGAAGATTAGTCAAACATGACCTTCCAGGCACAAATCCATGTTGACTGTTCCTAATCAGACCCTGCTTATCCAGATGCTTATATATATTATCTCTAAGTATCCTTTCCATTAATTTGCCCACAACTGACGTCAAACTAACAGGTCTATAATTGCTAGGTTTACTCTTAGAACCCTTTTTAAACAACAGAACAACATGCGCAGTACGCCAATCCTCCGGCACTATTCCCGTTTCTAATGACATTTGAAATATTTCTGTCATAGCCCCTGCTATTTCTACACTAACTTTCCTCAATGCCCTCGGGAATATCCTGTCAGGACCTGGAGACTTATCCGTTTTCATATTTTTCAAAAGTGTCCGCACCTCTTCTTTGAATCTCATAGTTTCCATTGCTACTCTGCTTGTTTCCCTTACCTCACATAATTCCATATCCTTCTCCTTGGTGAATACCGAAGTAAAGAAATTGTTCAATATCTCCCCCATCTCTTTTGGCTCTGCAGATAGCTGTCCACTCTGACTCTCTAATGGACCAATTTTATTCCTTGTTATCCTTTTGCTATTAATATAGCTGTAGAAACCCTTTGGATTTACTTTCACCTTACTTGCCAAAGCAACCTCATATCTTCTTTTAGCTTTTCTAATTTCTTTCTTAATATTCTTTTTACATTCTTTATACTCCTCAAGCACCTCATTTACTCCATGCTGCCTATAATTATTGTAGATCTCTCTCTTTTTCCGAACCAAGTGTCCAATTTCCCGTGAAAACCATGGCTCTTTCCAATTTTTACTATTTCCTTTCAAACGAATAGGGACATAAAGATTCTGTACTTAAAATGTTACCCTTAAATGTCCTCCATTTCTCTTCTACATCCTTCCCATAAAACAACATGTCCCAATTCACTCCTTTTAAATCCTTTCGCATCTCCTCAAAGTTAACCTTTCTCCAATCAAAAATCTCAACTCTAGGTCCAGTTCTGACCCTCTCCACCTTCACTTTATGGATATATCTATCCCCGCCCTTCCCTACGGCTGCTACAATCCTCTCTAATAGGGGTTTAGTGGTCAGGGGCTTCCCGTCCGATCAGGTGTACCCTCGGCGGGACCAGATGGCCAGATATTCCGAGCAGGAATTGAATGTGAACATGCTGTCCGAACATATGGTGTATGGGGGGGGGAAACGCTCGGGATGGGTGATCACGTACATTACCGCCGCCAGCTCGGCCTGCTGGGTGCTTAACGTATGTGGGAGTTTAAGGGCTAGGGCTATCTCCGCCTCGGGGTCCCAGATCCCACAGCCCGTGAGCCTTATGCCCTCGGTCACGATACTGGACCCGTCCACGTATATTTCCCTACCCGTGGGATGTAACCCTGCTCTGCCCAAAGTCCACCTCCCATACCCCTTCCACCGAGCAATGGTGTGGCTCCCCTGGGTACACCAAATTGGCTGCGAGCTTGGGCTCGCATAGCCTCTCAACCCGTAAGGCTATTTGGGAAAGGAGAAGAGTCCAGCGAGTGATCCTCGCACTGCTAACGGTCCCATCCTTAATCCGACCGTCCAGCAGCATCTGGGTTGGGGTATGGTGGGTCAGGAGGGTGATGGGGGACACTCTTATGAAGACCTGTACCCTCTTCACTGCCCAGTATGTGGCTAGCAGGTGCCGCTCACAGTTTGAATAGGACCTTTCTACCTCTGTGAGGACTCTGGAGGAATACACCACTGGCCTTAACTTGCCGTGCCGTTCCTGGAGGAGCACTTCGCCCAGGCCCTCTTTGCCTGCGGCTACCTCCAGGAAAAATTCCTCCCTGTAGTCGATGGCTCCCAGAGCTGGGGCCTTTTGCAGGTCCCGCTTCAAATGGACGAAGGCCGACTCGCACTGCTCATCCCACTCCCACTCTACCCCTTTGCGTAGCAGCCGGTGCTGCGGTCACGGCATAGTCCTCTATAAAGTCTCGGCAGTAGCCCATGACTCCCAGAAATGACCTTACCCCCCCCCCCCCACGTCCGCTGGGATTGGGAGTTCCTGCACTGCCTGCCTTCTTGCTGTATCGATACCCCTTTCTCCGGCCCTAAGGGTCAGTCCCAAGAACTTTACCTCTTGTAACCCTATCTGTGCCTTCTTGGGATTTACTTTTAAACCGCTCTTACAGAGCAGCTCCAGCAGTTCGTTTACTAGGGGCCCATGTTCCTCACTGGTGTCCGTGAATAGCAAAATATCATCCACATACTGGACGATCTTGTGGGGCTCACTGAATTCCTTTAAACATTCCGCCATACATTGGTGGAAAATACTGGGGCTATTGTGGAACCCTTGGGGAAGACAGTTCCACGTGTACTGCTGCCCCTTGAATGTGAAAGCAAATTTGTACTGGTCTTCCTTCCTGACCGGGATAGACCAGAAACCGTTCGCGATGTCTAGCACCGTAAATACAGATGCAGACGCCGGAATTTCCTCTAATAGGTCTGCTACGGCTGCCACAGTTGGTGCGCAAGCCGGAATGTTCTTATTCAGGACCCTATAATCTACCGTGGCCCTCCATGAATTGTCTGGCTTCCGTATGGGCCAGAGCGGTGAGTTCACATGGGTGGTTATGGGCCTCAAAACGCCTTGCTTAACCAGTGAACTCAGGGCGACTTCTAAGTCAGCCTCCGCTTCTCGGGGAAACTATACTGTTTCTGCAGTCGGGACATGGGATCCCCGTCTATCCTGACCTCTGTTCCTGTGACCCTTCCACAGTCATGCTTGTGAGTAGCGAATGCGGCCAAATTTTGCTTAACATGGCCTCGATACTCTGTCGGGGTCTGCCTCACTAGGGCCTCTACATCGTACCACTCTCTGGGCTTCACAACACACAGAGCCCCTCTCTCTGGTGCCCTCTCGATGACCATTACCTCCTTCTCTCTCTCAGCCCCTTCTCCTGCTATGCCCCACAAACAGTGGTTCCTCAGGTCCACCAGGACCTGGTGGGCCACTATAAAGTCGGCGCCTAGTATCCCCTTTCCCTCCTACTCCCAACTCATCAGGACACACTTCCACTGTGCCTGGAGTGCTCCTAATCGAATGGACAAGGGAACAGAGAAAAACCCCGTCTTCTCATTTCCTGTAAAACCGACAAGACTATAGGGCGCCCCACTAGATAGAGGGGATGTACGGGGATGGTACTGGAAGCACCTGTGTCCAGCAGGTAACTCCCGACCACATCCTGGACCTCCATCTTGACCCAGGGTCTCCCACATGGGCATACTGTAACGGGCATAGGAATGTGGGCTGTTTTGCTGGCAGTCATAAAGGTGCCGGGGGTGCGGATACGGGCGCGCGCTGGCCTGTTGCCATGGCTACCTGTCCGGACCCTCCAGCCTTGGACTGCAAATAGGCCAATAGATCTTTTACATCTATTGTTCCCGGCACGGCCGCTCCCTCGTCCGGGGCTGGGTCGGCTGTTACCGGGGTCCTATCCTCCACTGCTCTACTTGGGTTTCTGCACTCCCTCTTGTAGTGCCCTGGTTTCCCACACCCGTAGTACGCCGGCCTCATCTCGGAAGAGGTCCGGTTGCCTTCCTGTTTCCACTGCCTCCTTTTGGGGGGTGCCGGTGCTATATTGTGCACCTTGCCCTTAAAGGGCTTCTCCTCACTTCTCTCCCCGTTGCGATAAGCAAGGGTGAGCTTCCTTATTACCTCCGCCTCGTTAAGGCTTGGGTCCGCTGGGTCGAACCAGTGCTCGGCCTTTGCCCTAACTCGCGGGATGCAATTCGCTACCAAAGTCTTCAGCCAGTGGGCTGTTCTCTCATCTAAATTCCGCCTAGCTAAAGGCGTTCCACACGCTCCCTCATACACTGCCCACAGTCTGTCTGCGAACATGTCCGGGGACTCAGCTACCTGCTGCTTCGTATCCCCCACCCTGGCGAAAGGACTACCCTGATTCAACCCCATGGTCTCCAGAACCGCTGTCTGTGCCGCTACCCATGTTTCAGGTCTTCCCCCTTCCCTGGAGGTCACCGCCTTGCATAGGTAGGAATCCAGGGTCATCAGTAGTAGCTTTACCCGTTCTACCTCATCGCAATCATTTATGTCGGCTGCCTGCTGCACCTCCATAAAATGCAATGACGGGTCTCCCGCCCTGGTTAACCTGGGAACGTAAGCCACCATCCCCCTCAGCACGTGTGCCCCATGGGGAATGATGATATCACTCTCTATGGGCCCCCTATCTGCCTGCCCTACCGGGGGACCATATTTCCTTTGCCGTACTGGGCACATCTGCCCTTCCCGGATGTTGCCCCTTTACCCCCTGCTCTCCCACCATGATCGGTAACCCCACCACCTCGTGGTGTGCTACACATGGCGCAGACGCCGCTAACTGAGGGTGCTCTTCCGCCCCTCCTTGGGTCTGTCCCTTCCCGGACAACCCGAACCCCACCTGCCGACCCGGACCTATTCCCGGCGCCTCAGGAGGCGGTCTATTCCTCTTTGCCCCTGGGGAATCACATGCTGAGGGAAGCCCTCTGCCCCTGGGGGACCCCCCTGGTCCTACCAGGTGAACCCGTCCCCTAGTCTTGGACAGAGTCTCCTCCAGCTGCGCTACCCTTGCCTGGCAAGGCCCATGATCACAATCCCCTTGCTCGCTATGGGCCACCCTGTATGCTGCTTGGATATCTTGGAACTTTCACTCCAGCTCCCTGTATCTCTGTGTACTCTGAGCCAGGCGTTCCTGGGTATTCCGCTCCCTCTCCTTTGCCTCTACTGCCTGACATTGGAGGAATTCCTGGGCATTTCTGTGGGACTCCCTAGCCTGCAAGATACACTGCCTGGCTACACTGAGTTCCTCACATAGCCCTTCCCCTTCTCTAGCGCTTTCCTCAGCACTGGCCCTAGCTATTCTCAGTTGCTCTTCTAGACTCTCTACCTGTCTCTCCATTTTGGCTACCTGCTGTGATAGGCACGCTAGCCGAACTGCCTTTTCCTTCCCTATATTATAACCTTTACTTTCAGTCCATTCTGCTGCAGCTGCTGCGGGCTGCTGTGCTGTCAAAAGTGCTACCACCCATTGTTTGGTGAGATTGATCTTTTTAAACAGATAAGAGGAGATTCTCTCCTCCATCTTGCTACGTTCTCTCACCCCCTCTGGCAAGTCACATATCCCAAACCACCGAGGTCCTGCCATGGTCGCCATTCTGTAGGGGTTTTGGTTCCCTTCACTTCAGGCCCAACTGCCTGAAAAAGGGGTTCCCCTGGGTTCTAGACCTCAGAATTATGGTGGGATATGATAAAAGGTTGACTTGACCAGAGCGTGCTGATGAGAGAAAACAGAAACCAAGACGGACTCAAAGCAAGTCTAAAATTTACAGGCTTTATTAAACAATGAGAAATCGAATCTCACCAACACAACATAATACGTGACTAAACTTATGCTTTAAACTAAGACTATGGAAAGAAAATTATCAGGCACGTCGTAAAACTTACTTTACACAATTTTACAAATACACCCACTTTCCCCTTCTTCTCTCAACCTCTATCCTATTTTTGGGAACTTCACCAGGTCGTCTGGGGTACTTACAGCTAGATCGATGCAGGGTCAGGAGTCATCCAACAGAGCAGAAAAGAGAGCGAAACCTTGCTTGACTGCCCTTTTTTATACCTGAGTTTCTCCCTTGAAACCTCCCAGGTGGTCCTCTGGACAAAAGGGTCTTTCGATGATTCCCAGTTTCGATCTGGCATGAACAATAGGCTTCCGATGATAATGGGTTTGATGATGTCACGATGCCTCAGCCTGATCGTTATCCCATCACCTGGATGGGCTCCCATTGTTCCAATGGATGGGTCATCCACGATGGTGATTGTCTTTGCTGCTGGGCTGTTTACCCCCGTCTGCTGAGGCTCGGTTCCTTCCTTTGTCTTTCCAAGATAATCTCGTTATCTCCGTCCCGGCCTTTCCTGTTCACACCATTCGCATAGTCCTGTAATGCCCAGGCCCACAGACAGGTTTTAAACTGGTTCTTCCTTTGTGGATGGGGGGTTTTCCTTTTGCAGCCAGCATGTTCGTTTTAAAATGTCCAGGTCCTTATCCCCGTGTTCTTCCATGATTTGAGGATTTGCCACAATAACTTACAAAGGAGAGGAGAAGGTTGATTTAGTCAGAGGGTGGTGACTCTGTGGAATATAATGCCACAGACGGCTGTGGACGACGTCAGTTCAGTTCCGTTCAGTTTTGCTTATTGCCACATGTACCAAGGTGTTTGTTGCGTGCTATCCAGTCAGCAGAAAGACAATACATGATTACAATCGTGCCATTTATAGTGTATAGATACAAGATAAGGGAATAACGTTTAGTGCAAGGTAATAGCAACAAAGTCCAATCAAGAATAGTCCAAGGGTCATCAAAGAGGTAGGTTGTAGTTCAGCACTGCTCTCGGGTTGTGGTCGGATGATTCAGTTGTCTGATAACTGTCCCTGAATCTGGTGGTGTGCGTTTTCACCTTTTGCCTGATGGGAGAGGGGAGAAAAGGGAGTGGCCAGGGTGCGACTCATCCTTGATTATTGTAAAGGATCTATAACGAGGCATCGTTACTTTACTATCTTTATTCATACTGGAGCATTACACATTGCACTAGCTGTACGTGGTCTGTCACAGGAACTAGAGAGTGATCTGTGGGTGGGGAGGTTGTAGATATACTTGTGATATGGGGAGTGGTTAGTAGGTATGAGGTCACTATGTTAAAGGCACATGCATATCTCATCTACATCTTTCCTCTTCGAAACAACAGGCAAATACAATGGTGACATGGCGACCACGGCTCATGCGCTAGGATAGTTAAACAAAATCGCCATAGCGGTCAGGCGGTTTGACAAGACGTCCCGCCCGGGTTCGCGTCTCACCATCCACCCTTCCTGCAGGAGGAAGAGGCACCGGCGGGGACAGACGAACCTGAAAGGGGGAAACGGGAGGAGACGGAGGAGACCGCGGCACCGAACCCGGAGGTGATGCGAGATCAGGACCGGGAAGAGCGCGGGCAGGCGAGCGAGGACTAGTCAGAGCGGGGTGGAACGGAAGGGGCTGAGGAGGAGCAGAACGTTGCATGTCAGGAAGGACGGGCAGAGCAACGCCCTGACGCGAAACAGGCAGTGGGGGAGCAAAGGGATCCGCGGCAGGAGGACGCGGCTCGTTGACGAGCCGAAGGTGCTGGCGGGACCGTCGGTAAATGGCTCCAGCGTGGTCGACGAGATAGGACCTGGGCGACCCCGCAGAGCCGACGACGGTAGCGAGCTTGGAGTGACCGGGAGCGGTCTGCATACGGACAACTTGACCGGGGAAGAGGCGCGGCAGCGGGTGGCAGGACCTGTCATGGGAACGCTTTTGGACGTCGTGCCTGAAGGCAATGCGTTTCTGAACTGCCGCAGGTGGGAGGATGGAGGGTATGAGGGAGCGCTGGGCCACAGGGAGCGGGAGTCTGGTAGCGCGAGACATGAGCCGCTGAGCAGGTGAACCCATGGCAGAGTCGCGGGAAATGTTCCGAAGGTTGAGGAGGGCCAGATGGAAGTCGGAGTTAATGCCACCACACTGTTCCAACAGGTGCTTCGCGCTGCGGACTGCGCGCTCGGCCAAACCGTTGCTTTGCGGGTACTCCGGGCTGCTGGTGAAATGGCGGAAGTTCCATCTGGAAGCGAACGCTTTAAACTCGGAGCTCGTGAACTGGCTGCCATTGTCCGATTGCAGGCTTGCCGGGGGGCCAAAAGTGCCAAAATGAGGGTACAACCTATCGATGATGGCCGAAGAGGTTATGGAATGCAGCCGGTCGACCACAAACCAGCTGGAGTAGGAGTCAACGAGAACCAGGAAGTGTTTGCCCCGCCACTCGAAAATGTCGGCGGCAAGCGCCATCCAGGGCAGTTCGGGCGCGGGCTGCTGCAGAAGCGGCTGACGCTGCTGGTGGGGGGCGAGGCTGTTGCAGGTGGAACACGAGGAGACCCTCTCCCGGATGTATTTGGCCATATCCGGCCAATAGAACTGGCTCCTGGCGAGAGACACGGTGGCTTCGGCCCCAGGATGACCGCGGTGAGCGACTTGAAAATAGTGGTCGTGCAGCGCCGCGGGCACGACCACCTTGTGACCCTTCACCACCACGCCGTCATGCAGTACGAGCTCGTCACGGACCAGGAAGTAGGGCACGGCACCAACCGGCAGTGCCGAACGACGGTCAGGCCAGCCCTGCCGGATGACGGCAGACAGCTGTTGCAGGGCAGGGTCATTGGTAGTGTGTTCAACCAGGGACTTCATCTGCTGTGAGGGGACGATGTTCAATTGTAGCACCAATAGCTCAGACATTTCATATTGGTGGCGAGCGGTGGACGTTAGCGGGGCGCGAGACAACGTGTCGGCCACGAACATGTCCTTGCCCTTACGATAAACCACCGTGAACGTGAAGCGCTGGAGCTGCAGCATCATGCGCTGCAGGCGTGATGAGGCCACATGGATCGACTTGTTGAGGATGGTGACAAGTGGCTGATGGTCAGTCTCAACGGTGAAAGTGTTGCCCACGATGTAGTCCCGGAATTTGGAGCAGGCAAACACCACGGCCAGTAGCTCCTTCTCGATCTGCGCGTAGTGCTGTTCGGTGGCGGTCATGGTGCGGGACGCGAAGGAGACAGGCAGCTGCAGGCCGTCATGGACCTGGAGACAGGCGGCACCGAGTCCGAACTGAGAGGCGTCGCAGGTGAGGACAATGGGACGCTGCAGGTCAAAGAACTTGAGCGTGGGGGTGCTGATCAGCTTAGACTTAAGAATGTCGAATGCCTTCTGATGGTTGGGTAACCAAAGCCAGGACGTGTCCTTTTTTTTACCAGATCCCTCAGGGAAGCGCTGAGCTCGCTGAGGTCGGGGATGAACTTCCCCAGGTAGTTTACCAAGCCTAGGAAGCGTTGCAGGCCTGCCACATTGGTAGGAGGGGGCATCCCTGAAATGGCAGCCGTTTTCTGCGGGTCTGGCTTTAACCCCTCAGCGGTGAATACATGTCCAACATAGGTGACCTCCGGGACGCGGAATCGGCACTTCTTGGGGTTCAGTTTCAAGTTGATTTGCCGGGCCCGGTCCAGGACCTGGCGGAGGTTGACATCGTGTTCGGCAACGTCCTTACCGTAAACGAGGATGTCGTCAACAATTATGGCGCAAGGTAGACCTAAAAACAACTGCTCCATTGTCCACTGAAATACCTCGCTGGCAGAGTTGATTCCGAATGGCATTCGGAGGAACCGAAACCTTCCATAGGGGGTGGCGAAAGTTGTCAAAATGGACGACCGCTCGTCCAGTGGTATCTGCCAGAAGGAGCTTTTGGCATCGAGGACAGAAAAAACCGTTGCTGGACCAACCTGTGCAGCGACTTCTTCCACCGTTCTCATAGGGTAGTGACGGCGTCTAATGGCCAGGTTGAGGTCTTTGGGGTTGATGCAGATGCGTATCTCGCTCATGTCCTTTTTAGCAGCAACAACCATGGAAGAGACCCAGCTGGTGGGCTCGACGACCGCCTTTAGGATGCCCATTTGTACCATACTGTGTAGTGTCGCCTCCACTCTGTCCCTCATGGCGAAGGAGACACGGTGAGGAGCATGGACCACAGGAACGATCTTACGGTCCACTACAATCTTGTAGCTGCAGGGTAGTTTGCCTAGCTTATCATCAAAGCGGTCGGGATAATCGGCCAGCGGGTCCATAAGAGTCTGCACCTGGTGGATGTCACGGTGGAAGTACACCAGTCCCATTTCCTGGCATGCCCGGATCCCCAGCAGGGGAATGCATTTTTGATCGAGGAGATAGAAGGTGAGGGGCCGAGAGGTCTCTAGTATCTTACAGCGTAGCGTGGCCTTGCCCACAGGAGTAAAAATCTCCCCACCGTAGGCATGCAAGGTTGAGCTCTGGGAAAATATCTGCTCATTAGTTCTTATCTGGTTGAAAAGAGATGTTGACATTACGTTGGCCACAGCCCCCGTGTCAATCTTAGCAGTGAAGGTCGAGTTGTTCACAGTGACTTGCACAGAAGGGTCCGTTATCATAGCAGGTGCGTCCAACACGGTAAACAAGTTGGTCTCCCCCTGAGAGGAGTCAGATGCAGAAACAGACTGTTCATCTAAATAACACTGGGAGCTGAGCGCACTGTCAGCTTGTAGAAGGTTGTTTAAATTTCCCCTTCGAGCAGCGACAGGCTTCCCACGGGAACGACAAGCCGCAGCAAAATGGTTCAATTTTTTGCAGACATTACACGTTTTACCCAAGGCAGGGCACACATTGTATTGATGAGTCGTGAAGTTGCAATTAGGGCACCTTTGCCGGGTACCTCCCCCTGTAGCAGCACCGAACCCCGGGGCGCGTCCCCCTCGAGCAGCGAGCGACCCCGGGGGTCGCGACTGGGGTGTGTTTATGAGATGACTGGGAGTGCTGGCAAAGTTGATTGCCTGTTCAGCCGGCGACGCCGCCGAGGAAACAGCTTCAGCTAAGCGAGTAGCGTGCATAGCATCGGTTAAAGTCAGATCCGGCTTGCGCAGAAGTTCGGCCCTGAGCTTCTCATCACGGAGACCGTAAACCAGAAGGTCCCTGAGAATCTCATCGGGGTTCCACGCGTGGAGGCGGCAGCGCCTGCCGAGGTGCCGCAGCGCAATGACATAGTTCTCAGCAGATTCCCCAGGGAGCTGACGCCGCGCGAACAGTTTAAAACGTTCTAAGATGCAATTTGTCGGAATATCACAAATAGCATCAAACTTAGCCACCAGACATACCGGGTCCCGAGCTGATTCGCCATCAGCATAGACGAAGAAGTCAGAGCGAGTCAGGGCCTCGGGACCAGCCAAGTTGAGAAGCAGAGAGGCTTTGAGATCGGCGGTGGCGGCAGGATGAGCGATCGTGAAATAGTGTTCAAAGTCACGTTTGAATACGTCCCATCGAAGAGCGATGTCTAAATCGAAAACGAGCACATCGGGCTTACGGGCAGAAGAGGCCATAACAAAGAAATAGGAGGGCGGGGGAAACAAAAAACTGGGACAAAATTAAATGATAAACCGATAAACAGGAGGCGCAAGGTAAGTTATTCGACACCATGTAAAGGATCTATAACGAGGCATCGTTACTTTACTATCTTTATTCATACTGGAGCATTACACATTGCACTAGCTGTACGTGGTCTGTCACAGGAACTAGAGAGCGATCTGTGGGTGGGGAGGTTGTAGATATACTTGTGATATGGGGAGTGGTTAGTAGGTATGAGGTCACTATGTTAAAGGCACATGCATATCTCATCTACAATTATGCTGCTGGCCTTGCCCAGGCAGCGTGAGGTATAAATAGAGTTAATAGAAGGCAGGTTAGTTTGTGTGATGGTCTGGGTTACGTCCACAATTTGCTGCAATTTATTGCGGTCTTGGATGGAGCTGTTCCCAAACCAAGCTGTGATGCATCCCGATAAAATGCTTTCTATGGCGCACCTGTAGAAGTTGGTGAGATTTGATTGATATTTGGAGAAAATCAATTGATATTCTTAAGGTGGAGATTGACAGATTCGTGATTAGTAAGGGTGTCAGTGGTTATGGGGTGTAGGCAAAAGAATGGGGTTGAGTGGGAAAGATAGATCAGCCATGATTGAATGGCAGAGTAGACTTGATGGGCTGAATGGCCCAATTCTCCCCCTAGAACTTATGAACATGAACTTATAACTGCACACAAAATTCCAATAATTGCCTAATCATTGATTTATGAGCAGCCATTTCAGCACATATATTTAAGGGTTGAGTAACATCTGGGCTACTGTGCCCTACCAAGCTAATTCTAAATTATTTTCAATTGATTTCATAAAGACTGAACATTAAGGTGCAATTCATTTTAGAGCCATTAAGTGGCAGGCATATTTTCCATTACATTGTGAGCATTACATAATTATAGATAAAATAGGCGTTTTCCCAATACATTTATCATCAGAGATTCAGTATCAGTGTCACCATTAGCTTTAATATAATAATGAAAGAAATATCTGCCTGTGGTGTCGACACAATGCCTTGTTTGAAACCATAGCGTACAAATAGTATTGGCCCTGAGATTCATCCCTGTTGTATGCTGAGTCATTTATTTTGAACCAGTGAAGCTTTATCTTGCACTGAACATTATTCCCATTATCCTGTATCTGTACACTGTGGACGGATCGATTGTAATCATGTATAGTCTTTCCGCTGACCGGATAACATGCAACAGAAAGCCTTAACTGTACCTTGGTACATGTGAGAAAAAAATAAAGGTGAGGTAGGAAAGATTTGATAGGGGCAACGTTTTTTTACACAAAGGGCGGTCGGTATATGGAATGAGCTGCCCGAGGAGGTAGTTGAGGCGGGTACTATCACAATGTTTAAAAAACATTTGGACAGGTACATGGAAAGGATAAGTGTTGAGGGATATGGGCCAAATACAAGCAGATGGGACTAGTGTAGAAGGTACATATTGGTCAATGTGGGCAAGTTGGGCCGAATGGCCTGGTTCCATGCTGTACAACTCAATGACTCTAATTGTGCATAGTCTTCCCAGCCCAAAGAGGTTAAACATTCCTGTTCTCAATCTTAATCCTGGATATTGGTTGATGACTGGATTGGCACATATTGGATCATCACAGCTCACCATCCAATTGTGGGGAACTTAAAAAGCTCTTCTTGAGTTGCAAGCTTACAAAGCAGTTAAAAATAAGTATTTGGAAGTAAGTCTCAGGATGAGTTTGAAGAAAGGTCCTAGCCCAAAACGTCACCTGGCCATGTTCTCCATAGATGATGCCCGACCAGCTGAGTTATTCCAGCATTTTGTGCAGTTCCTTGTAATCCTAGATGCAGCAGAGATGGAATAATTGAGGGTAATGGATAGTGTATTTGCAAGAGGCATAGTGGGAGGAAGTGTAGTCCAGATAACCATAGGAGTCAGTAGGTTTGTGGTATACGTCAGTCAATAGTCTGTCACCTGTGATGGTGATAGTGATATCAAGAAAGGTGAGAGGCATGTCAGTGACAGTTCAGGTGAATATGAGGGCAGGATAGATGTGAAATTAATGAAATCAAGTAGGCAGTAGATAGCATCATCATTGTAGCAGAGAAAGAGTTGGGGATAATGTCAGTGTATGCCTGGAACAAGGGCAGTTCAACATTATTGACAAAAAGGCAAGGATAGCTGGGGCCCATGCAAGTGCCCATGGCTACACGTTTAACTTGGAGAAAATGAGAGGTCAAAAGAAAAGTTATCGAGGGTGAGGGAAAGTTCCGCAAGGCGGAGGAGAGTGTTAGTAGAGGGAAATTGGTTGGATCTCTTTTGGAGAAAGAATGGGTGGACCTTGGTGCGGGATGGAAATGTACAGGGACTGGATGTCCAAGGTAAAGATGAGGCAATGTGAGCCTAGAAATTGAAAGTTATTGAAGAGTTGAAGGGCATGTGAGGTGGCTTGGATGAAGGTGGGGACTGGATAAGGGGGCGGGGGGGAGGGGAAAGAATAGGATGGAATCAAGGTATGTTGAGATGCTGCATGTCCTGCTGAATTGAGATTAGCTTAGTGGGGCAGAAGCAGGCAGAAACAATGGGTCTGCCATGGTCTTCTTCTTATTGCGTATGGCGTGCACAGCCTAAAGTCGTAGGTCAACTTGTTCTATTTGATCTTGTTTGTGCACGTCGGGTTGTTTGCATTAGCCGAAACAGAGTGGACCACGTGAAGGTTGCAATCTCCCAACCTAATGCCATGGTGCAAGAATGGGAAATTGGCCTAACTGTGCCGCATGCTTCCTAGTTGATTATCTGAAGATTAGCAAGTCCACATAACGTCCCCTTCAAGCTGGATGTATTGGAGGAGAAATATCACTGACCAAACAGACCAACTGGAGGGAAACAACCACAAGAGTATTCTAAAGAGGATTGCAAGTGTCCCGTAGCCATGGCGAAGTGAAGAAGACAGACTAGTTCTCCAGCAGGGAGTAAACTGCTGACTGTTTTTTTACTGGTAAAATGCTCTGTGAGGACATCAATCTGTACACCATCCCTCACAACCTCACCTTCCACTGCAGTTCTGAGGGAGATCCAACATTATACCACTAGGGGGCGCAGCACAATGGCAGCCTGTCTGTATTTTCATCTTTTCTTGTTATTTTTAGTGTGTTTTAAAAGTTTGTGTTAATGTTCTCCGGTTTGTTTTAGGTGGGGGGTGGGGTAGGGGGTAGGGGGTCGGGGGAAACGTTTTTTCAATCTCTTACCTTGCCGGAGATGCGATTGTTTTCCGGATTGTATCTCCGGTCGCTCTGCGGCCTAACATCATGGAGCTGGAGGCCTTGCATGGGACTGACTTTGAGCCCCACCGCGGGGACGTGGACTTACCATCGGAGCCGATCCCTTGCCTGGGATCGACGCTCTAAATGCGGCCTGCGGATTTCACCATCGACGAGCTCGCAATCTCGGGTAGAGACCGATGTCAGGAAGCTCCAAACGACGCAGAAAGTTCGACCAGCCCCGACCCGGGGTCGATCGCCTGGCGCGGGAAGCTGACATCCCCCCGATACAGGAGCTTGATCACACTGACGCAGAGGGCCCGACCGCCGGCTACGGGAAGCAAGATGGTCCCGGCATCGGAAGGCTCTAGGCCCCCGACCGCGGGAGAACAAAGAAGGGAAGAGATTTAACTTTTTATCGCCTTCCATCACAGTGAGGAATGTGGAGGAGTCAATGTGGTGGAAGTTAATGTTAAAATGTATTTTGTATGTTTTGTTGCTTTTTAATGGCATGACTGTATGCCAAATCAAATTCCTCCAAAACATGGCAAATAAAGTATGATTATGATTATGATTAGCAGAAATTCATCCAGCTGCTCCGAAGCAAGCCCTCCCTTCAGCATCAGTGAAGATTGTACTTTAATGCAAGACAAAACCAGAGCTTGGCCAATGTGGTTCTATACCGGGGACTCGCCCGCCCCGGATGGAGGACCCGCGCCATGAACTAGAACCAGCCCGGAAGGCCCTGCTCACCCACTGCGAATCACGGGCCCATGAGAACCCACCTGGAGGGCCGGTAAGCTGACCTGCTGCGGAGGCAGTGCAGTGCCTCGACCGGGGAGTGGGCCGCTGGAGGCCGTGCAGCAGCCAGGGACTTGGCTGGACCGGGCACCACTCCAAGATGCTGAGCACATGGACTGCACGTGGCCTACAGTGCAACAACTGGGACTTTAAAATGGTGCCAAACTGGCAACTCTGTATACGGTCTCAATGTTCTAGTCCTATACACTTGTACTGTATCGGAGATGCTTATCTAATACTAGACTAAGTGGAACCCATTGGATCCCATGTTCACACGGGAGGGCTGTCCCCCAACGCAATATTCCACCTCTCCACCAATTCCAATATTGGTGACCAATGGGTGGGGGGGTTCTGGAGCACTAGTGTGGGTGTTGTGGGCCGAAGGGACTGTTTTCCAGAGGGCTCGTATGGACATTGTGCACCGAATGGATTCTTGGGCTGGCAGCTCAATCACTCAGGCCTGGTGGGCTGGCAGCTTAGTCACTCAGGCCTGGTAGGCTGGCAGCTCAGTCACTCAGGGCTGGTGGGCTGGCAGCTCAGTCACTCAGGGCTGGTGGGCTGGCAGATCAGTCACTCAGGGCTGATGGGCTGGCAGTTCACTCACAGCTATTCCTTGAAATTCCATTTCAAGCAGAGGACAGGCCACGAAATTCCATTTCATAGCATTTCAAGCAGAGTGCAGGCCACCACATTCAATTTCATAGCATTTCATGCAGAGTGCAGGCCACCACATTCAATTTTACTTCGGAGTCACGTGAGTGCTGCCAGCCCGCATGCGCGTCATATCGTTTATCGCATTGCGCAACGACTGGCTGGCAGGCGCGCTGCTCCGCCAGCGGTAAGTTTCAAACCTGAAGGTAAGTTTTCAACTTATTTCCAGGTTCTGTTTTTTCCTTGCAGGAAAGCTCTTCACAGCGTTTCCTGCTGGATATAATATACGCCGCAGGGAATACAATACAATACAATACGGTTTTATTCGTCACATTGCACATAAACTGCAAGTGAAATGAATTTGCCAGCAGCGGTACAATGATAAAGAACACACAAAAACACAATAAAAATTTAACACAAACATCCACCACAGCATTCATCACTGGTGGAATGTTCAAAATTTGGCCATTCCTCCTCCATTTTCCCCCGTGGTCGGGACCTCAACTCTCCGCAGCCGCAGTTGCGGGCGTCCAGATGAGTGAAAGTCAAGGTAAGTCCTGAATCGGTGCCTTCCCCACCGGAGACCACGGCTTCAGGTTGGTGTTGGCCGCAGGCCGGCAGTCGGTGATTTAAAGTCCCCGCCGCGCCGCAGCCAGAAGCACCACAGACTGCAGGGCCGGCGGTCGAAGCTCCCCTCCAGGGACCCCGCTCCCAATGGTAAGTCCCCACCGCGCCCGCAGTAGAAGTAGGCCGCGGGCCGGCAGTCGGAGTGGAAGCTTCTTCTTCCCCCGTGTCCCCAGCGAGGGATCCCAGGCTGAGGACGCTGCGCCAGCAGGAGCTCTGCAGACTGCGGCTTCAGGCTGCCGGCTGCCGCGGGCCAGCGAACGGAGCGCTCCCCTCCGGCGACGGCTCGCCCGCTCCACGCCGAGAGTCTGCGCTGCGCCCACGCTGCGCCCACCGCTGAAGCCCCGGGCACGTCTCCGGGAAAGGCCGCACTGTTCCTTGCTGTTAGGCCACGGGGGAAGCGACATGAAAAAAAGTTGCCTCTCCGTGGAGGAGGCGACCGAAGCGGTTTCCCCCTTAATCCCCCCCCCCCCCACATCACCCCCCACACAAGACACACAGAGGAACTCTTGAATCCCGGCCGCACTGTGGGGAACCGGTTATGACCGCAGGGAATCCTGGTCACGGACCGCAGGGAGAACCGGCTATGGATCGCAGGGAATCCCGGTCATGGACCGCAGGGAGAACCAACTACGGACCGCGGGGAAGCCCAGTCACGGACCGCGGGGAAGCCCGGTCACGGACCGCGGGGAAAGACCGGCTACGGAGACCGCGGAAGTGCGAGTAGACTGCGGCCGTCAGGTTCGCTACCCGAGTCACTGACAGTGCGGTCAGCAACTTCCGGGTGCCTCTTGAATCCGCGGTGGTTCCCCAGAAAGGGAGTAAAACCAAAAGTAAGACGGATAGGAACCGCAGTTGTTCCCCAGAAAGGGAGAAAAGCCAAGAGTAAGACGGATAGGAACCGCAGTTGTTCCCCAGAAAGGGAGTAAAGCCAAGGGTAAGATGGATAGGAACCGCGGTGGTTCCCCAGAAAGGGGGTAAAGCCAAGAGTAAGACGGATAGGCGCAGGTCTCCTCGTGGCCTGCTGCAGCACCTGTTTCAAGGCAGCTTACAGATCTCCTGCTCTGTGGAGGGGAGTGTGAGGGGTCAGTGCGTAACTGACTCCAAACTGGGAAGGATGTCCGTGGAACATAATATTGTTCCTGAAAATACCGGCAGTGAACAGCGCTATCTGGGATGACATTGGAGGGGGCATGAAAATCCAGGAGATAAAACTCCAACAAATGTTTTTAATTACTGGCCTGGTGTTGATGTACAATGCACACTTCATAATGAACTGGAACGCCATCAGACCTGCCTTACAACCAAATTTGCAGGCTCATGTAAGGCCAGCAATGTCCAGCCGCCGAATCTTCTCTTCGAGGAAGACCTATCCAACAGGTAAGACCTGGATGAGGAAGCAAAGCTGTCGGACTAATCAAGGTACCAACAACGAGCAAAGCTTCATTTTTTCGGTGACATCACACCCCACGTCTCCATCGGCAGTAAGCGGTTCACTGAAGCTGGGCAAAGGTCTTCCAGGCCAAGGCCTCAGTAAATATATGGAATCCACGCACCCCAGCAGTCCTTCTCTCCAAACTAAGGACAGAAATAGAACCCGCATCAGTGGCCTTTGGGCTTACCATAGGACCACCGGTAACCATGGGTCTGGTTCTTTCCAAAACATGGGGTAGGTGGACCATTTCCAAGTTGGTAATATTTACACTTGTTTTTGTAAAAAATAACAATAATAACATGAAATTAGGTTATACTGCACAGTATACAAGGTTTCCAAGCAGGCTTCCGGGCCAGGATTGCCTTTTGAGACGGATAGGAACCTCGGAAATATGGCCAGAATTGTCTTCCGAGACAGGCTCGGAATAACAGGCGTGGCCTGATCATTGTGAAAGTTGGTGGAGGTCGGTTCATCCTTGATTTACCTCGCATGCGCAGTATAGACATTTCAGCATAGGAAACTTCGTTACTGTCTAACAACTGATTTCCATAGGATCTTTATGGCATTCAGTTCCCATTCACAGGGATAACCGGAGATATTTGAAATTTAACTGGATGGGCCAATAATAACAGTTAAAGCGTTGCAAAATGGGCTACCTTCAGCTCCCAGGACTTGCTAGCGCTACCGGGGGCACCAACATCAAGACCCGGAGCGTGGCCTTGCATCGCCCTGCGCGGCCTTAATGGCAGCGGGACATATTTACCATCGCCCGCCGGGAGCTTTGACTTTGACATCGGGAGGAGAATGGGGAGTGCAGGGGAGAGACAAGACTTTGCCTTCCATCACAGTGAGGAGGAGATTCACTGTGATGGATGTTTGTGTAAATTGTGTTGTGTCTTGGTTCTTTTTACTTGTTTGTATGACTGCAGAAACCAAATTTCGTTTGAACTTAGGTTCAAATGACAACAAATAAATTGTATCATTGTATCATTTACCAAATTACTAAAAACCAGGGCTTGGGCTGCTCAGAGCCCAAAATCACTTGTTATGGCCTATCTGGAAGATATTCTAAATGCTGTATTTTGCTAAAATTAACTGTTTCAGTCGCAAGCTATATTTGAGATTCTCATCCATCCGGTTAAATTTAAGTTGATACCAACTAGAGTTATTGATTATTGGGATTTACCTTTAACTCTATTAATTTGTCTGTGACTCCGCCCTGGGGCAAGAGATTAGAATTAGTAGAAGCGCATCAAGTGACCAGTGTAATTGGCAATATAGTGGCTGTGCTTTTCAGCAACGCAATTTGGGCCTTGCATTATCAGAACTTACAAACGTGCAAAGGACCAAGCTCTTTAGTACCATTGAGGTCTTTGTTAACAGACCTATGCTAGTACCAGCTGAAGCTATCAAAGTCACAATGGTGGCCGAACAGTATTCAGCATTGCTAATAACTTTTGGTCAGTAAATCTTCAGTTATATTACAACCTGATGTTAATGCTCAAAGATGGAAAATTACTAATACCATCTCTAGTTATGGAGGCAGATGCGATTTGCATGAGTTACCAATTCTTCAGTTATATGGTATCAACTACCTGTAGACACTTGGTGCATTCTATGGGTTAAAGCTTATTGTGCGAATATGCATAATCTGCATGCTCAACTCCAAGTTGATACACTTTGGTGGTGGCATATATTAATCACATGGGTGCAATCAACTCAGTATCCTGTGATAGTTACATAACCTCATTTGGCGCTGGTGTATCATCACGTAAAATTGCATGATTCATTCACTTGCAGACTCTGAGAAGACCGTTCCTGCGGCTCGGGTTGTCAGACCGAACCATGGACGTGCTCACTGCAGATTGCAGGGATAGCATCAAAAAAGCAGTACATTTCCTCATAAGTAGATGGGAAGTATTTTGTTTAAATGCTAATATTACATATAATTCGGCACGGATGACTGACGTCTTGAAGTTCAGTTTTATATGGGTCTTTGACAATCATTAAGTTAAAGTGCCATTAACTGTGCCAAACGTGCCTTCGCATCATATTGGCTGCGGGGAGCAGAATCCACTCTGTCGGGTCTCACCCTCTGATATCTAGATTATGAAGGGTATCTTCAACTCAAAACCTCCCAGGCCCAGGTACGCAGAGATATGGGATGTTAACATTGTGCTAACGCCGCTTCGCCGGTGGGCTCCAGCTACATCCCTGTCCTTGGTCAAACTCACTTACAAAGTGGTTATGCCCATGGCGCTGAGTTCAGCGCAACGGGTCCAGTCATTGCATAAGCTGTGACTGGACAGGATGATTACATCTGCAGGCAAAATAACATTTTATGTTTATGACTTAGTCAAGCAGAGTAGTCCAGGGGCATCAGGTCTCAAACTAGATTTGTTGACATATCCCATGGTCCTTCGGTTGTGTGTGGTCACACATCTACACCAGTATGTTAAGGTCACTAAGAGCCTTAGAGACTCTGAACTAGCAATGTTTGTTAGTTACATAAAGCCTCATGAGAAGGTATCAGTACAGACCATCTCCATGTGGTTAAAACGGGTTCTGGCTTATACAGAACACTGACATTTTCAAATCTCACGCCACCAGGGCTGCAACAACATCAGCAGCAGGGTTATGGACATTTCGCTGGACCACATCCTAGTGGCTGCAGGATGGTCAAACGGACGATCTTTCCAAACATTTTAGAACTAACCCATTGCCAGACCGGGGGTATTTGCCAACTCTATTTTAGGTTCTGTTTTATAGTTTCCTCCCGGTTGAGGGGGGTTACTATTATCATTATTTGTTCATTAAAAAGCATCAACATGTCTATATCTATGTCATGTCTGAATGCATTATTAATGTTCACATCCTTGGTCAACTGATGCAGTGTGACGCATGGACTAGTTTCCACGGCATGAAATCACAGAGCTTTGAAATCTTCACGTAGTCACTCACGTGACTCCGAAGTAAAATAGTAAGATTAAACGAGAACTTACCAGTTTGAAGTTTGATCTTTATTTTATGAGGAGTTACGATGAGGGATTACGTGCCCTCCACTCCCACCCCTCTTTCATAAAGGTCAGCTGGTAGTTCTAGTTTCTCGGATCTTACTATATTCAGTTCAGCAACTGTTATCTGTGATTTCACATCGCTGCTTTGAAGATTGACGCGCATGCGGGCTGGCGGGCTCTTCACGTAATCCCTCATCGTAACTCCTCATAAAATAAAGATCAAACTTCAAACTGGTAAGTTCTCATTTAATCTTACTATTTCATAGCATTTCAAGCAGAGTGCAGGCCACCACATTCAATTTCATAGCATTTCAAACAGAGTGCAGGCCACCAAATTGCCAAACAACTCATTGCATTGTCATTAAGGGCTAACAAATCATTTATTGCAAGTACATTGCAGACTCACAGTTCAGTTGATTCACAACCTAGAATAACAGTTGTGGACTCTCCCTCGCGATCTTCCAGAGTGACTGACTCACGTCCAGGCATCCGGGGTTCCATAGTCCTGCCCCCCTCCCCCCGGAAGAGGCGTTACCTTCATCGTGGTGATTGATAGGCGTACGGACCAATCAGCTGATCTCAAGATTTTTTAAACACACATAACTTTTGTATTTTTCATCGATCGGAAAAGTCCTCGGGGCTGCCTCAGCGGAGGAGAACTGTGCGTAAGATGGCCAAAAATCATACCGATATAGGGTAGCGTTTTTTCTAAAATCAATATAGTGCGCAGACAGGAAGTGGTCAAGATGAGACTTTTAGTTATATAGATGTATCTAAGTGCTTACGTATAATGATACATATACTGAACAGTATAAAAAAATGAATTTCCCTGTACCTCTATACCTGTGAGAAATAAAGTACCATACAGCACCATAGAGCCAGAATTTGCATCTTCAGCTGAAAACAAAGATGATATCTTCTGAACAGAAGAATGGACCACACCTACCACCAAATTGATAAGAGTGAAAGAACCACAGACTTAACTGGCAAAGTGAGCAGCCCATAGATGTACACAAGCCACGGTGGAATGAAGAAGACAGACTTGTTTAAAGTCAGCAACAAGCAGAGAGCAAGACTTACCTGGTGACACACTGTGAGGGCAGCAATCTGTGTGCCATCATTGCCAAGCTGAACTGACCAAAGAAACAACGGTGCACTATCCATGGACTGCAAGAAGAAACCGCAAAGGATTTCCATTGAATTAAAGTTCCCACTAATTGTCAAGTTCCAAGTAATCTGCACTTCACACTGGATGAATTGGAGGGAAAATATCCCTGACCAAGCACGCGTGAAAAGTTGACCAGAGGGAAGAAACCACAAGAGATGACTAAAGAGGACTGAAGTGCCCTCCTAGCCATGGTGTAGTAAAGAAAGTGGACATGTTCAAAGTTAGCAACCTGCACAGAGCAAGACTTACCTCATGACACACTGAGGTCAGTAATCTGTGTGCCATTGCTGTCCAGCTGACTGCCACTACAGCTCTGAGGGAGACCCAGCATAACCAGAAATTCATCCAGACCCCCTCCACACTCTCCTTCCAGTGCCTTGTGTAGGATCTCACACTGCGCTGAAGGACCAACCTGCCCTCTCAAGAGTTCGGCAATCATGGATGTACAGGTAGCTGAACTTTGCCTCTCCAGGTGAAAAAGAAGATAGGTGAGTTCCACGTGAACAGGAGAAAGGCCGCACCTGTGTCACAGAACTACCCAGTGGATTACCAGAGGTAGTTCTGAATTGCAAGTAGGCAGACAGAAGAAATGGGGGGGATGTTTCACACCTACTTCTTATGCCAGGGAACCAGGCAGGGGGGTGGAGGAGCTGGCGATGATGGCAGACACTGGGCAAAGGGCCATTTTCAAGATGGCGGTGGACGGAGGAGAGGATCAGTCCCACCAGGACAATTGGGCCTTTAAGGCCTAGATAAGACTGCACTCTTAAGAACTTTGTGTGCGCCAGAAACGTGACAACTCTTTTTATATTGTTTCGGTGAAGTCTACTATTACACTACAATCGTTGCACTTTTGTATTTGTCCAACAATTGTGCTTATCAATAATATGATTTTACTGGATTGTATGCAAAACAAAGAATTTCACTGCCCCTAGGTACATTGGTACATGTGACAATAAAGTATCATTTTGGGCACTACATCTGAGGAAGCATGTGCGGCTCTGGAGAGGGACAATAGACAATAGACAATAGGTGCAGGAGTAGGCCATTTGGCCCCTTCGAGTGTGATCATGGCTGATCATCCCCAATCAGTACCCCGTTCCTGCCTTCTCCCCATATCCCCTGGACTCCGCTAATTTTAAGAGCCCTATCTAGCTCTCTCTTGAAAGCATCTAGAGAACCTGCCTCCACCACCCTCTGAGGCAGAGAATTCCACAGACTCACCACTCTCTGTGAGAAAAAGTGTTTCCTCGTCTCCATTCTAAATGGCTTACTCCTTATTCTTAAACTGTGGCCCCTGGTTCTGGACTCCCCCCAACCATCGGGAACATGTTTCCTGCCTCTAGTGTGTCCAAGCTGAGGAGGTCCAGAGGAGGTTTTCAAGAATGATGCCAGGAATGAGTAGGTTAACCTATGATGAGCGTTTGTCGGCACTGGGCCTGAACTCACTGCAGTTTGGAAGAATGAGGGGGGACCTCATTGAAACATACAAAATAGTGAAAGGCTTGGATAGAGTGGATGTGGAGATGATGTTTCCACTAGTGGGAGAGTCCAGGACTAGAGGTCATAGCCTCATAATTAAAGCACGGTCTTTTAGGAAGGAGATAAGGAGAAATTTCTTTAGTCTGAGGGTAGTGAATCTGTGGAATTATTTGCCACAGAAGGCTGTGGAGGCCGTCAATAGATATTTTGAAGGCAAAGATAAATAGATTTTGATTAGTACAGGTGTCAGAGGATATGGGGAGAAGGCAGGAGAATGGGGTTAGGAGAATGGGGGTCATGATTAAATGACGGAGTAGAATTGATGGGCCGAATGGCCTAATTCTGCTCCTATCACTTATGAGCTTATGACCTTATGATCATCATAATCTTTATGCCTGCTAGTCGACTGAAGCACAGGCTCTGAGTGATGTTGACGTGAGCAAAATCTTTCTAAAAGCAAATAGTGACCAAATCAAAGGATGTGTTTAAAAAGGAACTGCAGATGCTGGAAAATCCCAGGTACACAAAAAAATGCTGGAGAAACTCAGCGGGTGCAGCAGCATCTAAGGAGCGAAGGAAATAGGCAACGTTTCGTGCCGAAACCCTTCTTCAGACTGATGGGGGGTGGGAGGGGGCGGGGAGAAGAAAGGAAAAAGCAGGAGGAGGAGCCCGAGGGCTGAGGGAGAGCTGGGAAGGGGAGAAGACAGCAAGGGCTAACAGAATTGTAAGAATTCAATGTTCATGCCACCAGGATGCAGACTCCCCAAGCAGAATATGAGGTGCTGTTCCTCCAATTTCCGGTGGTGCTCACTCTGGCCATGGAGGAGGCCCTGGACAGAGAGGTCGGATACGGAATGGGAGGGGGAGTTGAAGTGCTGAGCCACCGGGAGGTCAGGTTGGTTAATGCGGACCGAGCGGAGGTGTTCGGCAAAACGATCGCCAAGCCTACGCTTGGTCTCACCGATGTAGATCAGCTGACATCTAGAGCAGCGGATGCAATAGATGAGGTTGGAGGAGATGCAGGTGAACCTCTGTCGCACCTGGAACGACTGCTTGGGTCCTTGAATGGAGACAAGGGGGGAGGTAAAGCGGCAAGTGTAGCATCTCTTGCGGTTGCAAGGGAAAGTGCCCGGGGAGGGGGTGGTGCGGGAGGGAAGGGAAGAATTGACAAGGGAGTTACGGAGGGAGCGGTCTTTGCGGAAGGCAGACAGGAGGGAAATCAAAGGATGTGCTCATCATAGACTGCAAGAACACTGGATGAATCAGAAGGAAAATGTCCCTGAACAGATTGTGCACAGACTGTGGGAACAAGACTTACTTGGTGATGTACTTTGTTTTCCCCCTTTCCCCCGTCTCCCTCCACAGCGGTCCACTATGTCGGGTCCTTCATTGTCTATTGTTCTTCCCCTCCCCCCCCCCCCCCCCCCCTCACTGCGGTCCCCACACGCCGGGTCCTCCTTTGTTCCTTCCATCGGCAGCGGCGTCCTCATCCCACGTGATCCGTCCTTTGTCCCGTCAGTCGGTTGTCCCCATCGGCCGCCGCGCCGACCTCTCCACTATCGCCGCCGGGTCCTCTCAGGATGCCTGCGTGGAGCCGACCCTGCCAAACTGACCTGCCGCTGCTGCTCTGAGGGAGATCCAACATTAGCAGAAATTCATCCAGACACTTCTCTATTGAGAGTTCTCACTTCCATCACCTAGATCAGGAGTTCATGCTGCACTGTAAGCCAGACCTGTGCTCCCACAACTCTTCCCACCTGCAGTCCAACGAACCTACATGGTAGCGCTGTTTGAAGACACTGACCACGAAGCGAACCAGATCCCCATTCCCGACACATCACTGCAAGGATACGCATAAAACTTTCCTGATTTTCAGCCCAGCAAAGACTCTTTTAAAGCAACAAAGAGCTATGACCAGCATTCTTTAACCCGTGTTTTCTCTTTATTTGTCTGTTTATTTATTGATTTTCAATGCCTAATTGCATTCGAGACATTACTAGTTGAGTACATCATAACTAGCTCGGCGTCATTTTACTGCACTATCGCCATATACCTTGATTCCATGAAAATCCCTGTAAATATTGGTTGATTTATTAAAGTAATGGTACTGCCTTGGAGGCAGTGCAAAATAAGTCTCACTAGCTGGTTTTGAGACTGGTGCTGCTTGTTGTCATCTCAGACAACAGTGCATAGTGGCGTTGCCTCACATTGTCCCTAGTGTGTGTAGGTTAATGTACAGGGCGATCACTGGTCGGTGTGGACTCTGTGGGCCAAAGGGCCTGTTTCTGAACTGTATCTCCATAAAGTATAGACTAAAGCAAAGAATGCATTTGGTCTGCATCTTCCCCATGGAGATGTTTCAGAATACTTCTCATGTTCTTTCACATTGCCTGACCAGGAGTTGCTCTGACAATTTTGTCCCCATTCTCTGGAGACCTGAACACCACAAGCAGACAGACAAAATCTGTTTTGGTGAAGGAATGGGGAATGTTTCAACAGGAAGAATGTCCTTCCTCAAATTTGAAAACCAAAACTGCACACAATACTCCAGGTGTGGTCTCACGAGGGCCCTGTACAACTGCAGAAGGACTTCTTTGCTCCTAAACTTAACTCCTCTTGTTTTGAAGGGCAACATGCCATTCGCTTTCTTCACTGCCTCCTGTACCTGCATGCTTACTTTTAGTGAGTGATGAACAAGGACCCCCAGATCACTTTGTACTTCCCCATTTTCCAAATTTGACACCATTCAGATCTGCCTTCCTGTTTTTGCCACCCAAGTGGATAACCTCACATTTATCCACATTAAATTGCATCTGCCATGCATCTGCCCACTCACCAAACCTATCCAAGTCACCCTGCATCCTCATAGCATCCTCCTCACAGTTCACACTGCCACACAGCTTTGTGTCATCTGCAAATTTGCTGATGTTACTTTGAATCCCTTCATCTAAATCATTGATGTATATTGTAAATAGCTGTGGTCCCAGCGCTGAGCCTTGCGGTACCCCACTAGTCACCGCCTGCCATTCTGAAAGAGACCCGTTAATCCCTACTCTTTGTTTCCTGTCTGCCAACCAATTTTCTATCCATGTCAGTACCCTACCCCCAATACCATGTGCTCTAATTTTGCCCATTAATCTCCTATCCTGCCCATACTGCATGAAGAAACCTCACGGAAGACGCCTCCCTGAAGGCCGCGGTGGCAGACGCCTCCTAGAAGATCATGGAGAAGCCAAGGCCGGAGCCTCATGGGTCGGAGTCGGAGCCCCATGAGTTAGCAGAGCCCGGAGACATCCCGAGAGGACCCGGCGACGATAGTGGAGAGGTTGGCAATGATAGCACCGTCAGACGGACGAGGACGGATACGTGGGAGTGAAGGGCCTGTCACACTTACGTGACCTTTATAGGCGACTGCCGGCACCCGGCGACCAGAAAGACGCTACGACTCTTTGGAGACCTCTCACGACCTTAGGAGACCTCTCACGACCATGCAGGCGGTATGGTCGTGAGAGGTCTCCTATGGTCGTGAGAGGTCTCCAAACAGTCTTTCTGGTCGCCGCTGAATTTTCAACATGTTGAAAATGTCGGCGACCTATGACGGGTGCCGGCTGTCGCCTGTAAAGGTCGCGTAAGTGGGACAGGCCCTTGAGGGCGCCACTGCCGGGTGAGAGGAACATAGGACACGGCGTGGGGGAACTGCCCCTTGAGGGAAGGGGAAGAACAATGAACATTGGAGGGCCTGGCATGGGGGGACTGCTGTGAGGAGGGGGAGTGACTTCCCTTTCTGTACTTCCTCCCTCCCCAACCTTTGCACATCCCCAATCCTGGACTTTCCACTCGTCACTTTAATTTCATGTTCCATGTATCTTGTTGTGTTTTATGACTGTTGGCAGACCAGTTTCCCTCCTGGGATAAATAAAGTTCTATCCCTATCGTATTGTATTACAAGGTTAGGACCCTGTTACTGCATTATCACCACATTAAAATCATTGTAACTACTGCTTTACATGTTAAAGTTATAGTGCAGGGACTTAAACATTGACTATTTGTCGGAAATTTGCCTCAAAATGGGACTGTAAAATAGTCTCAGCCACTGTGTTGAAACCGTAGGGCTGTTTCTAGAATACTTGCCTGTTGAGACAAGTTAGTATATTAACAATGACAAATCAGGGTTATTTTGGAATCATCTTCCTCCGATTCTCTGGCTGCTTCACAACAGGTGCATTTATTGGATAAAATCTTCCTCATTTTCTGTTCAAAGATGATATTTTAAGAGCTACTGAAAATAGCAAAGACCTGCTTTCTTCTGCCAGGTGATTTACATTTTTTGACTTCACTTTATAATTTTTCAAAGCATATTGAGGTGAGGAAAATCTCCCTGCAAGCAAATGGTGACCAAAGGGAAGCTCAAGGATACGTTAGTCATGGATGGTAAGAAGAAACCTCACAGTTACTGGACTGACACCATTGATCTCAGGAAGATCTTGTACGATGAAAAATCTACTGAGGTACTCCTCCACAAATTGCCCATTTAGTACCCGTGCAAGGGATTGCTCCAGACATCAATGTAGATGCACATTCCCAGAGCTTAGCCAATATGGATCTACAGGGAGCCAGTCTTACATCTCCAGATAAGCAGAGGATAATGGATCAGTGTCGCACGAACTGAGGAATGGGCCCCACCTGTGCCACGTTTCTTCCCAGCGGATTATAGGAAAATTGACAAGCTCCAAGTAATCCACACTTCACACTGGATGAATCTGTGTGTTGAAAATGTCCATGAACAAGCAGATCATCCACAAATGGACTGGAGAGTAGCAACCATGTGAGTAACTGGTGACATAAGCAGACTACAACTGTGCATTAGCCATGGTGGGGTCCAGACAGTCATGTTCTCCATCTGGGATCCGTTAGAAAGCTAGACTTACCTAGTGATGCTCTGTGAGACATCAACCAGTGAATTATGCGTGCCATTCTCATTGATGACCAGTAGACTCATCACATGTGCAAGTATACACATACGCTCTTCCTCACATTCAGCCAAACAAAGGCTCTCTTAAGAGCCACTGAAAAGAACTGCGACCAGCTTTCTTCTTCCCATGTTTTGTCTTTTTTCTTTTCTTTATACGTCTTGATTTTTAATGCATGATTGTGCTCTATTAAGCATAATGTATGTGCATCGCATCTAACTCAGCGCCACTTTACCGCAAAACAGAGCATCGGCCAGTGTTGCGACTGTTGTGTTGATTCCTCAGAAAATAATACATTTGCTCTACATCTTGCCTCATGAGACATATAAGAATACTTATCATGTTTATTCATATTGCCAGACTGGGGTAGTTAGAACATTTTTTTCCCAGATTCTAGAGACCTGAACATTATGAGCAGATGGACAGAGTACATTTTGGATCTTCAGCTGAAATGGGCTATGATTTGGGCAACTGCCATGGAGAAAGAAAGGGGAACGGTCCTCCCCTGGGTTGCATGTTTCCAGCAGATTAAAGGAAGATGATTAAGTTCCGAGCAATCCACACTTTACGCTGGATAAATTGGAGATAATATTCTCTAACCAAATAGATTGTGCTCAGGTTGAGCAGAAGAAGGGAACTTCACAAGCAACTGGTGACTAAAGTGGCCTGCATGTGTACCACAGACAAGGCAGGGTGAAGAGGACAGACATGTCCACCATCTGGATCCTTCAGGGAGCAAGTCTTAATGATCTATGAGGGCAACAATCTGTGCACCATTCCTGCCAAGTTGACCTACCACTGTAACTCTGAGGGAGAGCTAACATGCCCAGAAACTCATCCACACACTCCGCTACAAACTCTCAGGTATCAGGGGTTATGGGGATGAGGAGAATGGGGTTGAGAGGTACAGATAGATGAACCATGATTGAATGGTGGACTAGACTTGATGGGCCGAATGGCCTAATTCTGTTGAAAAAAACACACCCGTCTCAGCTTAAGACCTACAGGAAGCAGGACTTACCTGGCCATGTTCTACGAGGGCATCCATCTATGCGTCATCCCTACCAAGGTGACCTGCCACTGCAGCTCTGAGGGAGGTACGTTACCAGAAATTAATCCATCCATTCCTTCGTAAACTCTCGTTCCAGCACCTGGAGCTGGAGATCGTGCTGTACCGCAAGAAGATCTACGCTCCCAAAACTCGCCCGACATGGACCCCACAGGCCAGTGGAATGTTCCTCCACTAACTACCCTTCCAAAACCTGGTGCAGAAGATTGCATCAGACATCAATAGATGTGCACTTCCAGAGCTCATCTAACATTGGTCTACAGGGAGTAAGACTTGCGTCTCCAGATAAATAGAAGAGGATAGGTAACTGCCACAGGGACAGGAGCATGGATCACACCTGTGTCCCAGGACTTCCCGGTGGATTAAAGGAAGATCATAAAGTTATTAGTAATCTACTCTTGACGATGGATGAATTCAAAGACCTGGAGATCTGAAAATCAATGATCAACACTGATCAAGAAGGCTCACCTGCGTTCAACACTGATCAAGAAGGCTCACCAGCGTCTCTTCTTCCTGAGGAGACTAAAGAAGGTCCATCTGTCTCCTCAGATTCTGGTGACCTTCTACCGCTGCGCCATCGAGAGCATCCTTACTAACTGTATCACAGTATGGTATAGCAACTGCTCTGTCTCCGACCGGAAAGCACTGCAGAGGGTGGTGAAAACTGCCCAACGCATCACCGGTTCCTCACTCCCCTCCATTGAGTCTGTCCAAAGCAAGCGATGTCTGCGAAGGGCACGCAGCATCGTCAAGGACTGCTCTCACCCCAACCACAGACTGTTTACCCTCCTACCATCTGGGAGGCGCTACAGGTCTCTCCGTTGCCAGACCAGCAGGTTCAGGAACAGCTTCTTCCCTGTGGTTGTTACCCTACTTAACTCTGCACCGTGGTGATTGCCAGTCACCCCCCCCCCCCCCCGACACTCCTTCCCCCAGTGACTGATCTCCCTCCCCCCCCCCCCCCGACAATTGCACTATTGTTACTGTATATACATATATATATATATTTTACTGTTCCATTATTCTGTGTTCGCACTTCTGGGTGAGATGCTAACTGCATTTCATTGTCTCTGTATTTGTACACTGCACAATGACAATAAATTTGAATCTGAATCTGAATCTGAATCTGAATCACGAGATGTTGGACAAAATTGGTTTGGGATCTTGGAAAAGTAAAATAAATTGGGTGACTGCCACAATGAAGGTGTGGGTTATGGGTCACACCAGTGGAAGTTCTCCGTAATCTTCATGTTGTGGTGGATGAATCACAGTGTAGACGTTCCTGACCAAGCAGGAGGCATCCACATCCACAGTAGGAAATGATTTGGATGAAGGGATTCAAAGTAACATTAGCAAATTTGCAGATGACACAAAGCTGGGTGGCAGTGGGAACTGTGAAGAGGATGCTATGAGAATGCAGGGCGACTTGGACAGGTTGGGGGAGTGGGCAGATGCATGGCAGATGAAGTTCAATGCGGATAAATGTGAGGTTATCCATTTTGGTAGCAAAAACAGGAAGGCAGATTACTATCTAAATGGCATCAAGTTGGGAAAAGGGGAAGTACAATGGGATCTGGGGGTCCTTGTACATCAGTCTATGAAAGTAAGCATGCAGGTACAGCAGGCAGTGAAGAAAGCGAAAGGCATGTTGGCCTTTATAACAAGAGGAATCAAATATCGGAGCAAAGAGGTCCTTCTGCAGTTGTACAGAGCCCTAGTGGGACCACACCTGGAGTATTATGTGCAGTTTTGGTCCCCTAATTTGAGGAAGGACATTCTTGCTATTGAGGGAGTGCAGCATAGGTTTACAGGTTAATTCCTGGGATGGCGGGACTGTCATATGCCGAGAGAATGGAGCAGCTGGGCTTGTACACTCTGGCGTTTAGAAGGATGAGAGGGAATCTCATTGAAACATATAAGATTGTTAAGGGCTTGGACACACTAGAGGCAGGAAACATGTTCCCGATGTTGGGGGAGTCCAGAACCAGGGGCCACAGTTTAAGAAAAAGGAGTAAGCCATTTAGAACAGAGACGAGGAAACATTTTTTCTCACAGAGAGTGGTGAGTCTGTGGAATTCTCTGCCTCAGGGGGCGGTGGAGGTAGGTTCTCTGGATGCTTTCAAGAGAGAGCTAGATAGGGCTCTTAAAAATAGCGGAGTCAGGAGATATGGGGAGAAGACAGGAACTGATTGTGGATGATCAGCCATGATCACATTGAATGGCGGTGCTGGCTCGAAGGGCCAAATGGCCTGCTCCTGCACCTATTGTCTATTGTCTATTGTCTATTGAAAAGGTCTGTACAAGGAATTGTTGATTAAAGCCACCTACTAAAGTTTACCCCAGCCATGGCGAAATGAAGAAGACTAATCTCCACCAGCTAGACACCGTGGCTCTTGCAGAAAAGTGGCACAACCAGAAATCCACCCAGCCACTTCCTCAGTTTGAGGAACGGTCTCGACCCCAAACATCACCCATTCCTTCTCACCAGATATGCTGCCTGACCCGCTGAGTTACTCCAGCATTTTGTGTTTACCTTCGATTTAAACCAGCATCTGCAGTTCTTTCCTGCACACTCCTCAACACTGTTTCCACGCTATATCTCCAAAGTTTGAAGATAGGTACTACCCGAACGTTTAAGAAACATTTAGACAGGTACATGAATGGGATAGGTTTAGAGGGATATGGGCCAAATGGGTGTCAAGGGTTATGGGGAGAAGGCAGGAAAATTGAATTGGCAGGCCATGATTGAATGAAGAAGTAAACTCGATGGGCCGAATGGCCGAATTCTACTCCTATAACGTGAATTTGTGAAATCTAGGCAGGTAGGACTAGTGTAGATGGGACATGTTGGCCGCTGTGGGCAAGTTGGGCCGAAGAGCCTGTTTCCACGCTGTAAGATTCTGTGACTATGACACAGCTCTCCTTCTAGTGCCTGGTGTAGGACATCGCTCAGGACTTCAAGGCAGACCTGCTACCCACACATCGCCCATCATATCTTGCAGACCTGGTGATGCTTTGTCAGGACATTACCCCGTACACCAACCATGCCAAGCGGGTCACTGTGTACAAAGGCATCCAGGTTGTCTGACATATCCATGAGGAATACACCTAAACCTCGCTCACACTCAGCCCAACAGAGGGTCTGAAGGGCCTGTCCTACTCGCCGATTTTTTTCGGCGACTGCCGGCATCATTAACTGACATATCAGGTCACCGAAAACATTGCGGCGTGATGTGGCGTGACATGGCGGTGATGCTGCGTGACGCGGCGTGATGACGTATTGACGCGCGGTGTTTCCTCAAGTGTCGCAACATTATTTTTGTCGTCGCTGGATTTTGAAATGTTCAAAATATTTCGGCGACCCTGATACGTCAGTCAATGACGTCGACAGTCGGCGAAAAAATCGGCAAGTGGGACAGGCCCTTGAGCCACTGAAAAAAATAGTGTTCAGCTTTATTCCACCTGTTCTGCTTTCATTAATTTTCCCTATAAATGCGATAGATATTATATAATAAATAAATTTGTGTTAATTAACTGTGTCATTTTTGCCTTTTATGAATATGCAACCACACTAAGGAACAATTATGATGCAGCTGTGTAGGACTCTGGTTAGGTCACATCTGGAGCATTGCATGCAGTTATAGCCACCGCATTACAAGAAAGATGTGGAGGCTTTGGAGAGGGTGCAGAAGAGGTTTATCATAATATTGTCAAAAGGATTACAGTTACAGGGAGAGGTCAGATACAATTGGATTGTGTCCTCTGGAATGTCAGAGGTTGAGGGGAGACGTTTTAGAAGTATATAAAATTATGAGAGGCATAGATAGGATCGATGGAACCTTTCCCCAAGGGTATAAATATCAACACAAGAGGGCATAGCTGTAAGGTGAGAGGGGGAAAGTTTAATGGAGTTTTTTACCCAGAGCGGTGGGGACCTAGATGCATTAACAGGGGTGATGGTAGAAACACATACCATAGTGGCATTTAAGAGGGTTCTAGATAGGCACATGGAAGTGCAGGGAATAGAGGGATTTGGATCATATACAATGAGATTAGTTTAACTGGGCATTGTGTTCGTCAGAAGCATTGTGGGCCAAAGGACCCATTTCTGTGCTGTACTGTTCTATGTTCTATGCTAATTTCATTCCCACACTGACTTCCTTGTCTTTGAATTCTTACATTGTCCAACCATACCTATTGAAGGCTTGAGGATCATCACCTTCCCTTCAATCAAGGAACCTTGCAGCCCTCAGGCCTGGGCTACCGAAAATCTAGGAAATAGGAAGGTGATGGGTTGGAAGACTTGAAGCATGACCTCCTGGTCTACCTCGCCCTCGTTGGGGTTCGCTCTGCCATTGAAGTGTGCCTTGCGTTGTTTTTATCCCAAGACCATTTTTATACCCGCTGCCTCCTGGCCAGCCCATACATTTTCCAGCAAAGCCTTAAGGGCCTGTCCCATTTTCACGACCTAATTCACAACCTTTTTTACTCGTGGACATTTTCATCAGTCTAGAAAAACGCCCGGACCTCCTTGATGCCACAAGTACCTACGAATAGCATCACGACCTACCTACGACCTCCTACGACCTCGTGACGACCATGCTGCGAGTATGACTCAAGGGCAAACTCGGCAGAGGTCGTGAATTAGGTCGTGAAAGTGGGACAGGCAACTTTATGCAGTTGCTCAGTGGTTGAGGGCCATGATCTCGGGCTTCAACAGATCAATATCTTATTGAATAACAATATTTACAGTTCTGGATCAATATCTTTCCTGGGACGCCCAGTCATGAGGACGTGTGGGGTAAAACATGTGGGATCTTGAAGCCATGTTTAGTACCAGCATCAACACAGAGCTACAGCACTACAGACCAGGTTCTATAGTTTTAATGGAACATCTTCCACAGATACCCTTTCTGGTTATGAAACATCCGTTCCACTATCTTGCTGGATGAAGCATGATTAGCAACGTGGAATGTTTGCAGCATGCTAAAACAATTTAGACATGGATAGGATAGGCTTAGAGGGATATGGGCCAAATACAGGCAGGTGGGACCAGTGCAGCTGGGGCATGTTGGTCGATGTGGGCAAGTTGGTCCACTGGGTATCTTTCCACGCTGTGTGACTTGAAACTGTTTGGGGAGGTATGCTATACATCTTGCAGCTTTTGTTTGCAGCTTTTAGACAATAGACAATAGACACTAGGTGCAGGAGTAGGCCATTTGCCCCTTCGAGCCAGCACTGCCATTCAATGTGATCATGGCTGATCATCCCCAATCAGTACCCCGTTCCTGCCTTCTCCCCATATCCCCTGACTCCACTATTTTTAAGAGCCCTATCTAGCTCTCTCTTGAAAGCATCCAGAGAACCTGCCTCCACCGCCCTCTGAGGCAGAGAATTCCACAGACTCACCACTCTCTGTGAGAAAAAGTGTTTCCTCGTCTCTGTTCTAAATGGCTTACTCCTTATTCTTAAACTCTTTTGAGAGGGAGAATTCTTATTCTTTTGAGAGGGAGAAATTCTGTTGAGGGAGACAAGAAGAAATTGGCTGGGCAGGTGCTTACAGGTCTTACCTGCAATTGGATAATTCAATGTTCACACCATTGGGATAAATTGGTAAAAGCAATGTTCACACCATTGGGTTAAATTGGTAAAAGCCGTGGTAAAAGCTAGCTTCTTTCAGCTTCGGACGATAGCTAAAATAAAACAATTCCTCCACTTTGATGACCTCAAAAAGATCATCCACACATTTATCTCCTCCCGCATTTAATCCTCCTAGATTACTGCAACTCCCTTTACACTGGTATCAGCCAATCTTCCCTGTCCCGCCTGCAACTGGTCCAAAACGCCGCAGCGAGACTCCTGACGGGCTCCCGAAAAAGGGACCACATCACCCCGATCCTGGCCTCTCTCCACTGGCTCCCTGTGCGGTTCCATATACATTTCAAGATCCTCCTCTATGTCTACAAAGCCCTCAATGGGCTTGCCCCTACCTACATCAAAAGTCTTCCCACCCACCACTCCACCTCCAGGCCCCTCAGATCGGCTGACTTGGGGTTGCTGAATATCCCGCGGTCTAGGCATAAGCTCAGGGGCGACCGCGCCTTTGCGGTTGCAGCTCCTAGACTGTGGAACTGCATCCCCCTTCCCATCAGAACTGCCCCCTCCATCGACTCCTTTAAGTCATCGACTAAAAACTTATCTATACTCCCAAGCCTTTCTTGACTTCCTCTGAGTGAGGGCTATATGTATATATGTATGTAGTTTGTTTGTTTATACTATCCTTATAACAAATGTAAAGCACTTTGGCCAACGAGAGTTGTTTTTTAAATGTGCTATATAAATAAATGTGACTTGACGACTTAAATTGGGCCAGGATTTGGCTTTTGTCACGTGTATTTCACTTGAATTTGTAGAGGGAACAGTTCAAGAAGGGAGCAAAGCAGAAGAGTGGAAACTATAGGCCGGTTAAGTGGTCGGTCAGGGTGTCCGTTTTGACAAGAAAGCAGGAAAATGGGGTTGAGAGGGAAACATAGATCAGCCATGATTGAATGGTGGAGTAGTCTTGATGGGTCGAATGGCCTAATTCTGCTCCTTTAACTTATGAACATCTACCTATCAACCCACACATATTTTCAGTTTGATTAGGACTGATTTCACTGCTTGCTATGACTATCTGAATCTTCCAATTGCTGGCATTTTAATTTCCCTTCCCATTTCCACACTGACCTTCATGGCCTCAGCCTGCTTGTTAACTCTGGGTAATGAACTCATTGGCAACCAATTTTCTGTTGAAACATTAAGGCTTGTAACATTGACCAATAAAGTATGGACAGAGCCTGCTGTTTAAGGTAGAGGCCAGTTATATAAAATGCATTTGAAGTGGTTGAGTTGCAGCCAAGATTCTTTGTGGCATCTTTGTTGGATTTAGCTGATGAAATATATCAAATTAATTCCACTGTGTGTATTGATTGACTGACAACAGAATTTGATTCACCTCAAAAGCTGAAACAATAGCTACAAGAAGGATAGCATGCCACCTCCAACATTTTCAAGTTGAGGCAATCAACTAATTAATTCTGTTAATTAATATTTGCAGAAGAGTCCAATTTGTAGAGACGAGTGTTCACATTAACACAGCAAAATGCTCCAAACCCACCTGCATATTAAAGTGGCAATACAGTTCCCTGTAAGATGCTTAACTTTTCCACTTGTCTCTTCTGGTTACCATGGACACAATACAGCGCAGAAAGATGCATTCCCTGCACATTCCCTCCACCAGGGGGCACCGTACGATTGGCAGCCTCGCCAACGGTCTGTCTGTTCTTTCGGATGTTTTTGTTATTTTTAGTGTCTTTTGAAAGTTTGTTTTAATGTTCTCTGGTTTGTTTTATGTGGGGGGAGGGGGGTCGGGGAAAACTTTTCTTTCAGACTCTTACCCTGCCCGAGATGCGATTACTTTCTGGGTCATGTCTCCGGTCACTCTGCGGACTAACATCTTGGAGCTGGAGGCCTCGCTCGGGACTGACTTTGGGCCCCATCACAGGGCGTTGACTTACCATCGGGGCCGATCCCTTGCCTGGGATCGATGCTCCAACCGCAGCCTGTGGACTTTACCATTGAGAGCTCGCACTCTCGGGAGAGACTGTGGGATTAGGGACCTCCAACAACGAAGAAGGTTCGACCAGTCCTGACCCGGGGTCCAATCACTCGGCGGGGGGGAGCTGAGATCCCCCCCGATGCAGGAGCTTGATCGCCCGAACGCGGAGGGCTCGAACGCTGCCGGCTACGGGAGTTAAGATCATCCCGTCAATGGAAGGCTCGAGGCCCCCGCCCATGAGAGGACAAAGCCGGGAAGAGATTGAACTTTTTCTTTGCCTTCCATCTGCTGATCGTGGACTTTAGGAGGGCACAACATCCGAGGACGTACACTACACTGAAGATAACTGGGGATACCATGGATAGGGTGAGCTGCTTTAAATACCTGGGAGTCCATATCTCAGAGGATCTGACATGGACATCACACGCTGCCGCACTGGTGAGTAAGGCAAGGCAGCACCTTTACCACCTCAGGCAGCTGAGGAAATTCAGAGTCGCTCTGAGGATCCTCCAGTGCTTCTACTCAGCGGCTGTAGAAAGCATCTTGTCCGGAAACATCACAATCTGGTTTGGGAACTGCTCTGCCCAGGTCAGGAAGGCTCTGCAGAGAGTAGTGCGTTCGGCCAAACGCACTATGGGAACTACACTCGCTCCGCTGCAGGAACTATACATCAGAAGGTGCAGATCCAGAGCCAGCAACATTATGGGGGACCCCTTCCACCCCAGCAACGGACTGTTCCAACTGCTACGGTCAGGAAACGCCTCCGCTGTCATGCTGTGAAAACAGAGAGGATGAGAAGGAGTTTCTTCCCAGAGGCCATTAGGACTGTAAACTTATCTCACCAGGGACTAACTTACTGTACCAATTTACTGTTGTGTTGTGTCTTTTTACAATTGCAGTAATTACTGATTCTGTTCGATTCTGTTTTGTAGTTTGTTTTATTTGGGTGGTTTTTTTGCACAATCCGCAAGCATTGCCACTTTTCATTTCACTGCACATCTCGTATGCGTATGTGACAAATAAACTTGACTTAGTGAGGAATGTGGAGGAGTCACTGTGGTGGATGTTTACGTTAAAATGTATTTTGTGTGTTCTGTTGCTTTTGATTTGTATGACTGACTTGGCAAATGAAATTCCTCGTACGTTGCAAAACATACTTGGCTAATAAAGTATTATTGTATTGTATTCACGTGCCTGTTAAATACCACTATCATATTTGTCTCCACCACCAACCCTGGCAGTGTGCTTGAAGCACCTACCACCTCCTGTGTAGAAAACATGCCCTGCATATCTCCTTTAACCTGTTCAGTGCCATCCCCAAATATACTCGGGTCATGGCCAATAGTTTAAAAAAAAAATGGCAGTGAACAGGTTAAACTGTGCTCATCTTGTCTTACAGCTATGCCCTCTCGTGTTGGACATTTCCACCATGGGAAAAAATATTCTGACTATCTACCCTATCTGTGCGTCTCATGATTTTATATACTTCTCACCTCAACCTCCACCGTTCTAAAGAAACCAATCCAAGAAAGGCAAATATTTCTTGTCATTCAGTTCAAAGAAAATTAAATATAATTTGAGGCAATGAATGTTGTGTGACATTCTCTGAATACCTGATCGGACTTTGCTGGCTAAACCTTGCACTAAAAGTTATTACCTTACCATGTATCTATACACTGTAATGGCTCGATTGTAATCATGTATTGTCTTTCTGCTGACTGGTTAGCAGGCAACAAAAAAGGTTTTTCACTGACAATACACGTGACAATAAACTAAACTAAACTAAACTCTTCCAATGATGATGTGAATCGCGTAGAATGGATAATTCAAAGGGGTGGTTGAGATCACGTATCCACTTCCAAAAAATTATTTCCAGTGTAGCTTGATGAATTTTCCATTTGAATATTTGCCAATTGAAATGTTCAGGCAAGCGGATAATTCAAAAAAGCACTTGGTAACCAAGTGAGGTGATCCAGTTCATTCATTTTCAGCTTAATGCTTTACTGGTAGTTTCTCCGTTTTAAAATTAAAACAGTGTAGCACCTTCAATAACCTCATGATATTTCAAAACATTTTGTCTGATCAATTTAGGAATTTTGAAGTACAGTCATTTTTGCTTCTGAACAATCCTTCCATAAGCTGTGGTATTTTCTGATTCTACTCTACCTAATTGCAGACATTGAACCTGGTCTCTGGAACTATTGTGTCATAACGCTGAGAACTGTATTCTGCACTCTGTATCTTGCCCTTTGTATAGCATTATCTGATCTGATTGAATAGCATGCAAAACAAAGTGTTTCACTGTATCTAGGATATGGGTGATAATAGTAATAAACCTAAACCTAAAATGAGGCAACCAAATGGTGCTCCTGAATGTCGCACAAACAGCAATATAAATAATGACCAGATCATTTTTGAATAGCAACATGAAATCCTTAATATCCACAAGAGTGTAGGAGAAGCTTTGAGCCAGTGCCTGTTTATTCTTCTGCAGAAGAGCATCTCCTTAGTTTGCTTAAAGCCCTGTCCCATGGTACGAGTTCATTCCAAGAGCTTTCCCGAGTTTGCCCTGATTCGAACTCGGAGATTTACGGTAATGGCCACTCGTCGGTACTCGGGGCTCTCGTGGACATTTTTTCAACGTGTTGAAAAATCTTCACGAGTCTTCCCGTGCTTACCTGCCATTAGCGAGTCTTCCTGAGTACCTGCCGTTAGCGTTACGAGCCGCTAAGAGACGTCCCCGAGCTCCGACGTACCCGCTACGTACATTCTACGTGCTTACCACGAGTTTGATTTTTTTTAAACTCGGGAGAGCACTTGAATGAATTTGTACCGTGGGACAGGGCTATTAGTCTGTATGCGGTTGGGAAATTGTAGAAACAAGGAACAGCAGATGCAACAGACACAAAGTGCTGGGGTACATGGATGAGTGACTTTTTGGGTGGTTCTTCGTATGGATCTGATAAATGGTTCTTCCGAACGGTCACAGTGGCGCAGCGGTAGAGTTGCTGCCTTACAGCGAATGCAGCGCCAGAGACCAGGGTTCGATCCCGACTATGGGTGCTATGGGTGAATAGAGAACCAGTCTACTCAACCTCTCCCTTTAGCTCACACCCTCTAGTCCTGGCAACATCATCGTAAATATTTTCGGAACCCTTTCAAGCTTGACAATATCTTTCCTATACATGGTGCCCAGAACTGAACACAGTACTCTAAATGCAGTCTCACCAATGTCTTATACAACTGCAACATGACCTCCCAACTTCTATACTCAATACTCTGACTTTGTGTCCTGCCCTGAGTTTTCTGTTGCAAGCCATTTTAATTCTCAATCCATCTCCTATTCCAAATTGCCTATATGTGACTGCGGCCTCCTCCTCCTCCACTGCCAATGTGAGGTACACTTACACAATACGGACAACATCTTCTCTTCTCTCTGAGCACTGCAACTTTCTAGAATAAACTGTGAAACACCCGGGCCATTCCCTCTTCTCCCCTCTCCCATCAGCCAAAAGGTGAAGTGTGAAAATGTCAGTAGTGTGAAAATGCACACCACCAGATTCAGGGACAGTTTCTTCCCAGCTGTTATCAGGCAACTGAAGGCCCTGTCCCACTTACGTGTCCTTGGCACGCAAATTACACAAACTCGTCGTCGCGTTGAGGTGCACGGGCATCATGTGGCCGCGAGGGGCCGGTCCCACTGAGAAGCACGGAGGGGAATGGAGTTGTGCACGGTATCGCGCGGCGCTCCGAAATTTTGTAGCGAACGAAATCTTCGCGCGCCCACGACCTGTCACATAACTGACGGCCAAACTGGGACAGGCCCAAGACCCTGGCGCGGCGCAACGTCTCACCTCCCACAGCAGCAGAAGCAGGCAAACGATCGCCGAGCTCGGCCTGGGACTCATGGCCGTTGCGGTCTGGATCCGCCCCCACTTCTACTCCCAGAGTGGGGCCAAGAAAATTGAAGATGGACACAAAATGCTGGAGTAACTCAGCGGGACCGGCAGCAATGGGTGACGTTTCGGGTCAAGACCCTTATTTCAGACTGAAGAAGAGTCTCGACACGATGCGTCACCCATTCCTTCTCTCCAGAGATGCTGCCTGTCCTGCTGAGTTACTCCTGCATTTTGTGTCCATCTTCAAATGACGTCACGCGCTCCAGACGGCTGTGCGGGCGCATGAGGTCGCGCGTGACCTTCGCAGGACCGTCGCGCCTCAACGCGACCACGAGGTCGCGTAATTAGCGTGCCAAGGACACATAAGTGGGACAGGGGCTTGAATCATCCCACCACAACCAGAGAGAATGTTCAAACTCTGTACAGGCAAGCATCTGAAGTCAGGTTTTAAACCCTCCAAATTTTCCCCCCAGTTCTGAGAAAGGGTCCCCGATCCAAAATTGGCTTGGTAAAATTGTAAATTGTCCCTAGTGCTGGTAGGATAGTACTAGTGTGCAGGAATCACTGGTCGACGCGGACTCGGAGGTTTCTCTTTCACAGATGCTGTTTGACCGGCTGTTCTTGCAGCATAGCCTGTTTCTTATTTCAGATTTCAGCATCTACAAGTTTCTTTATTTTCCATTTGGCCTTTTTGATTTGATTGAAAAATAATAACTACTTCGCCCATGGGGCATGTGTGCTGAAATGTATTAATTGCAGAAGCATTAGTGCAAAGTACTGCAAGTAAGTTCCACTGGCGAAAGACTCTGGCCGGCACAGTGGCACAGCAGTGTAGTTGATACCTTATAGTGCTTGCAGCGCCAGAGACCCGGGTCTGATCACAACCATGGGTGCTGTCTGAATGGAGTTTGTACGTTCTCCCCCTGACCGCGTGGGTTTTCTCTGAGATCTTTGGTTTCCTCCCACACTCTAAAGACGTACATGTTAGCAGGTTAATTGGCTTGATATAAGTATAAATTGTCCCTAGTGTGTGTAGGATAGTGTTAATGTGCGGGGATCACTGGTCGGTGCGGACTCGGTGGGCCGAAGAGCCTGTTACCGCACATTATCTCTTAAACTAAAAAATCTCTGCACCTTCACACAATAATGTCATTATTTGATTTGCAACACTTTGGTTGGATGAAGCTGAATAATAAAAGTCTCAAATGCAGGAGAAAGAAGATGGAAAAGCAGTGCAAATTTAACCATATCGTTCAGATAATGCTGAATGCTTGGATCAGATGTGAGCAAATGTGAGTAAACCTTCAATAAATACCATGGGGGAGGGGAGAAAATGGTGGAGACTGTGAGAGATACAATACATTTAATCCATTTAATCTATTCACATTTCCTTGTGAATTATTCCATGCGACTCTAGATGGAAGTACAGTAACTTCCACTCAGAAAGAACGTGCATTGCTAAGACTCCTTCAATAGCTTTCACATCCCCAAGCACATCAGACCATAATAGTGTTTCGTTGTCATATCCAGCAGGAATGGGACAATGAAATTCCTACTTAGAATCATAGTGATACAGTGTGGAAACAGGCCCTTCGGCTCAACTTGCCCACACCGGCCAACAATGTCCCAGCTACACTAGACTCACTTGACCATACTTGGTCCATATCCCTCAAAACCTGTCCTATCCATGTACCTGTCTAACTGTTTCTTAAACGATGGGATAGTCCCAGCCTCAACTACCTCCTCTGGCAGCTTGTTCCATACATCCACCACCCTTTGTGTGAAAAAGGTAGCCCTCGGATTCCTATTAAATCTTTTCTCCTTCACCTTGAACCTATGTCCTCTGGTCCTCGATTCCCCTACTCTGGGCAAGATAATCTGTGCATCTACCCGATCTATTCCTCACATAATATTGTACACCTCTATAAGATCACCCCTCATCCTCCTGAACTCTGTGGAATAGAAACCCAGCTTACTCAACCTCTCCCTATAGCTCACACCCTCCAGTCCTAGCAACATTTTTGTAAATCATTTCTGAACCCTTTCAAGCTTGACAATATCTTTCCTATAACATGGTGCCCAGAACTGAACACAATATTTTAAATGCGGTCTCACCAACATGTCTTATAGGGCTGCAACAATGACTTCTAACTGTAACATGACATCACAACTTCTATACTCAATACTCTGACTGATGATGGCCAAAGTGCCAAAAGCCTTTTTGACCACCTTATCCACCTGCGACTCGACCTTCAAGGAACCATGCACCTGTACTCCTGGATCCCTCTGCTCTACAACACTACCCAGAGACCTACCATTTACTGTGTAGGTCCTGCCCTTGTTCGATGTCCCAAAATGCAACACCTCATACTTCTCTGTATTAAATTCCATCAATCATTCCTCCGCCCACCAGGCCAATCGATCCAGACCCTGCTGCAATCTTTCACAACCATCATCACTGTCTGCAAAACCACTCACTTTTGTATCATCAGCAAACTTGCTAATCTTGCCCTGTATGTTCTCATCCAAATCACTGATGTAGATGACAAACAGTATCGGGCCCAGCACCGAACCCTGAGGCACACCACTAGTCACAGGCCTGCAGTCCGAGAAGCAACCTTCTACCATCACCCTCTGCTTCCTTCCGTGGAGCCAATTTGCGATCCATTCAGCTATCTCTCCTTGTACCCCATGCGATCTAACCTTTCCGAGCAGCCTACCATGGGGAACCTTGTCGAATGTCTTAAGGGGCTGTCCCACTGCGGTGACCTAATCTGTGAGTTTAGAAGAGTTTGCCCTCGATTCAAACTCGCAGATGGTCGACACGTGGTCCTAGGAGGTTCTATGAGGTCACTGGAACTCTCCTTCATGCTTGAGGGAAGTTCCCGCCTACTCTCGGCCTCAGCTAGGTCCCGGAAAAAATTTCAGCATGTTGACAAATTTTCCGCCAATAAAAATTGGTCGGCATGGTTCTTTTGAACTCGTAGTGCAGTGGAGTGGGGTCGCTATGTAGTTACAGGCAGTCGAGGGCAGCCGTAGGCATTCTCCTTCGCTGACCGGGCATTTTAATTGGCTCATTGGAGTTTTCAGGACCACGGAAAACCGACCGGTAGGTAAAATGCCCGCTAAACTTTATTATAAGATGTCTGGTTTCTTAAGAGTGTCTCCACTCCTTCTCCCCCCTTCTCCCCATCTTCTCTCCCCTTCTCTCCCCTTCTCTCCCCCTCTCTCCCCTTCTCTCCACCCCCCCCCTTCCCACCCCCCCTCCACGCTCTCTAAAGAACATACCGTACACTGTGCAGCCGTCTTTTACCTTTCTGTTCATCGTGGGTGTGAATTTCAGACAGCGCTCCCCCACTTTCCCTGCCTCGCCTTTGCGATGTGTTTGTGTGTGCGTGTGTGTGTGTGTGCGGTCGGTCGATCCAGCTCGCAGTTTCATTGCTGACAGTCGATCCAGCTCGAGGTTTTCCAGGCGAGTGCCCTCGAGCTTGAAGGTCGAAGACAGTCGCTAAAAGGTCGCGTCAGTGGGACAGGCCCTATACTGAAATCCATGAACACAACATCTTCAGCTGCCCTCATCGACTTTTTTGGTCACATCTTCAAAAAAATCAAACAGATTTGTAAGACACGACCTCCCACGTACAAAACTATGCTGACTATCCCTAATCAGCCCTTGCACATCTAAATACCTGTATAACCTATCCCTCAGAATACTCTCTAGTAAGTTTCCAACTAGAGATGTTAAGCTCACTGGCCAATAATTCCAAGCATTTTCCTTGCAGACCTTCTTGAAAAAAGGCACAACATTTGCGACCCTCCAGTCTTCCGGCACCTCTCCTGTATTTAAGGACGACTCATAAATTTCAACCAGGGCTCTGATCAGGCCCTGAAGATTTGTCTACCTTCATACATGATAGTACCTTCAGTACTTCTTCGACGGTAACACTGACTGCTCTTAAGACACTTCCATTGACTGCCCTAAGTTCCTCCGTCCTACTGTCTTCTCGTTAAATACAGAGGAGAAATACTCATTGAGGACCTTGCCCATCTCTTGTGGCTCACAGACGTGACCGCTTTGATTCCTGAGAAGTCCCACTCTCTCTCTAGTTACCCTTTTCCCCCTTCTGTATTTATAAAATATTTTGGGATTGTCCTTAATGCTATCCGCCAGAGGTATCTCCTGGCCCCTTTTTGCCCTTCAGATCTCCTTTTTTAGTTTACTCCTTTGTGCCCGAAACTCCTCCAGGGATGCACTTGATCTCAGCTTCCTATATCTGTCCCATGCATCCTTCTTGTTTTTGACCAATGCCTCAATTTCCCTCGACAGCCAAGCTTCCTTATATTTGCCATGCTTTGCCCTTCACTCTAACGGGGACGTACATATCCTGAGCTTTTGTCAGCATACTTTTAAAAACATCCCACTTGGCTGATGTTCCTTTCCCCTCAAATAACCTGCTCCAGTCAACTTGAGTAAGACTTTCTCTCAGACCCTCAAAGTTGGCCTTACCCCAGTTGAGCATTTTAACACATGGACCCTCTCCATCCCTATCCATAACTATCTTAAACCTAATCAAACTATGGTCACTGGTCCCAAAAGGCGCCTCCACAAACACTTCATTAACTTGCCCTTCCCTATTTCCCAATACTAGATCCAACATTGCCCTCATACGTGTGGGGGCCTCTACATACTGCTTAAGAAAACTCTCCTGAACACTTTTGAGGAATTGCACCCCATTTAAACCCTTCTACGATGATTTTCCCAGTCTATATTGGGAAAGTTAAAATTCCCTTCTACAACAACCTTATTTGACCTGCAGCTGTCTGCAATCTCCTGGCACATTTATTCTTCTAATTCCCGATGACTATTCGGGGGTCTGTAGTACACCCCCAACAAGGTGACAATCCCTTTCTTGTTCCTCAGCTCCACCCAAAGAGCCTCACTAGACGAACCGTCCGTCATGTCACCTCTGATCACTGCCGTGACATCCTCCTTAACCAACAATCGTAGAGTCTGTTCTCACCTTCTCCATCATGGTCTGGTTTGGCTCAGCCACCAAGCTTGACATCCGGAGTCTGCAGCGAATCGTCCGATCAGCAGAGAAGGTTATTGGCTGCAACCTTCCCTCCATTGATGAACTGTACACTGCAAGGGCCAGGAAGCGAGCGGGCAAGATCATCTCTGACCCCTCTCACCCTGGCCACAAACTCTTTGAATCACTTCCCTCTGGAAGGCGACTCCGGACTGTCAAAGCTGCTACAGCCAGACATAAAAACAGTTTTTATCCACGAGTAGTTGCTCTACTCAACAGCCAAAAATCTGTAGCCTCCGTTTGGTCTGGTATTTTGTTGGTTCACATGCTTGATCAATGGTGTTTTATCATTAATGTTTTATTATTATTAATGTTTAGTGTTTTCTGAGTCGTTTGTAACTGTCACTGTATGTCATGTTGGTACTTGTGGGAGGAGCACCAAGGCAAATTCCTTGTATGTGAATACTTGGCCAATAACCTTACTTACTTACAATGCAACCCCCCCCCCCCCCCCACCGCCTCTTTTTCCGTCACCCCTGTCTCTCCTGCAGCTTCTACGGGTACAGTAATGCCACAAAAGAACAAATAAATATACAATTGGCAATAGTACAATAAATGATCAGTTATGTGTAGGAAGGAACTGCAGATGCTGATTTACACCAAAGATAGACACAAAATGCTGGAGTAACCCAGCGGGCCAGGCAACATCTCTGGATAGAAGGAATGGGTGATGTTTCAGGTTGTGACCCTTTTTCTGACTGAGAGATAACCAGATACTAGATAACCAGAGCATAATAGTTCAAAAGATAGACACAAAATGCTGGAGTAACTTAACGGGTCAGGCAGCATCTTAGTTTAGTTTAGTTTAGAGATACAGTGCGTAAATAGTCCCTTTGGCTCCCCGAATCCGCACCGACCAGCAATCCCCGCACACTAGCACCATCCTACACACACTAGGAACAATTTACAATTTTACCAAGCCAATTAGCTTACAAACCTTCTTTAGGAATGTTGGAGGAAACCGGAGCACCAGGTGAAAACCCACGCAGGTCATGGGGAAATCGTACAAACTCCATATAAACAACACCCCTAGTCAGGATTGAACCTGGGTCTATGGCACTGTAAGGTAGCATCTCTACCATTGTGCCACCATGCCACACTCTAAGGTGGCATCGTTCTTTGGAAAAAAGTGATAGGTGGCATTTCTGGTTGGGACCCTTCTTCAGTCTGAAAGATGACCCAAGATGTCACCTATCCATTTTCTCCAGAGATGGTGCCTGATGCGCTGAGTTACTCCAGCATTTTTGTGCCTATCTTCTACCTTTTGTTGCACTGGCCCTCTTAGAGCGGAATCAGAAACATTTTCACACCTTACCTTCCCATATCTCTATTTCTCCCTTCCCCCCTGACTTTGAGTTTGAAGAAGGGTCTCGACCCGAAACATCACCCTTTTCCTCTCTCCAGAGATGCCGCCTGTCCCACTGACTTACTCCAGCATTTTGTGTCTATCTTCAGAAGCAATTATCTCTGTTGCACTGAGCCAGTCTCATGTGGAGCTGGACAGGCAGTGAGCCAATCTCCACTGTTCCCATAGTAACAGTCACCAATGCAGTTACCAAGCAAAAATATGTCAATATTGAGCGGAGGAAATTAATTTCACTTGACGTTAGTTTCGGCACAGATATCGTAGGCCAAAGGATCTGAACGTCTGCTGTACTGTTCGATATTCTATATGTTATTATTTAAGGAAGGATATAGCAGCAATGGAAACAGTCCAGTAAAGATTCACCAGGTTAAATAAGTTGAATCTGTAATTTTGGAGTTTAGAGAATGGGATGATCTTCTTCAAACAATTTAGGAGGTGTGATAAGGTAGGTGCTTAGATAGAGTCATCGAATCACAGAATCATACAGCATGGAACAGGCCCTTCGGCCCAACTTGTCCACACTGACCAACTTTTCCCATCTACACTAGTTCCACCTGCCTGCGTTTAACCCATATCCCTCTAAACCTGTCCTATCCATGTACCTGTCTAACTGTTTCTTAAATGTTTCAATAGTCCCTGCCTCAACTACCTCCTCTGGCAGCTCGTTCCATACACCCACCACCCTTTGTGTGAAAACATTACCCCCTCAGATTCCTATTAAATCTTTCCCCCTTCACAAACCTATGTCCTCTGGTTCTCCATTCACCTACAATGGGCAAGAAACTCTATGTGTCAAATCACCCCTCATCCTCCTGCGCTCCAAGGAATAGAGTCATGGCCTGCTCAGCATCTCCCTACAGCTCAGACCCTCGTGTCCTGGCAACATCCTCGTAAATCTTTGTACCCTTTCCAACTTCCAGCTCGTTGTTTCCACGAGTGGGCAGGCCCTATTGCAGAAGCGTCCACGTCGCGGGGCTGGAAACTGGAAGTATCCTGAGCTAACTCTGCTACCACCATCATCTATTGCAACAAATGATGGCTCCCACTGATTGTTGCTGGAAGCCAACGTCCCTTTCAGGACGGACGATGACAGCGATGTTAACATTTGAAACATGGAAGATGGACACGACAGAAGAGTAGTGGGCAGCGCAGTAGCGCAGTTCGGAGGCACATTGGTGCAGCTGATACAGCTGCTGCCTCACTGCGCCAGAGACCTGGATTTAATCCTGACCTCAGGTGCTGTCTGCGTGGAGTTTGCACATTCCACCCATGGGTTTCATCTGGGTGCTCCGGTTTCATAGAAACATTGAAACATAGAAACATAAAAAATAGGTGCAGGAGGAGGCCATTCGGCCCTTCGAGCCAGCACCGCCATTCAATTTCCTTTCACATCCCAAAGACGTGCATGTTTGCAGATTAATTGGCCCCTGTAAATTGCCCTCTAGTGTGTAAGGAGTGGATGGGAAAGTGGGATAGCATGGAACTAGTGTGGATGGATGATCAGTGATTGGTATGGTCTCTGTGGGCCACAGGGCCTGTTTCCATGCTGGGTCACCAAACTCTAAGAAAGAGTGGACATTGATACAAGGTAGGATGTTGGTCATTTAAAACTGAGATATGGAGGAATTCCTTCTTGCCTAGAATGGTGAATCTCTCAAACTCTCTTTACCAGAAGGTTGAGGGGTTAGGGCGGGTTATGGGGGGTGGGGTTAGATTACGAGGCATTTCAAGAGGATGCAGATACATTTTTGGAAAGCGTGGGGAATTGAAGGCCACAGGGAACTGGTACAGAAGAATACATATAATACTGTGTAGGAAAGAACTGCAGATGCTGGTTTAAATCAAAGAAAGACACAAATTGCTGGAGTAACGCTGAGGGACAGGCAGCATCTCTGGAGAGAAGGAATGGGTGATGTTTCGGGTCGTGACCCTTCTTGAGACTGATGTCAGGGGAGTGGGTGGGAGAGAGATAGATTGTAGTTGGAGACAGTATGAGTGGTGGATACATATAATACTAATCAGCTGTGCTAGGTGGCCTACTGCTAATATGTTCTTGTGCTCTTCTGAGGAAAATGTGAGATTTTATAATTAAAAAGGAATCCATTGGGTAGATGTGCAGAGGTTCCTTTGTGTTGAAGCAGAGGATGACTAAGTATGAATCATCTCTATCATACTAAAACTCTTCGTCTTGTTTGTGGCTGTGTGTGTCTGTAAATCTGGTTAATTTTCCTACTTTCTTCCAAACGCTAGGCCACAGCCTTCCCATTTTCACACATACTACTCACATAAACATCTTCCCATTGCGTTACCACCTATATTTCCGAACATTTTAATCGTTTAAAGTTTTAAAAACAGCCCAAAAACGCACCCATATCATAACAAAAATACCCGAGTGACGTCCCAATGCACTCGCAAGGCCGGATGGGACACTTTGGGAGGGAGGGGCACACCAGCGGTCGCGTGGCGGCGGCTGCAGGTGCCCAGCGCCCGACGCCCGATGCCCGACGCCCGGTGGGGAGGGTGGTGCTGGAGCTGGAGTGAAGGCCAAGCCTGGAGCTTGGGATGGGGCCGTGACCGGGGCCAAGAAAGAAGCTACCGCTGGAACCAAGGACTAGCCTGGGTCCGGGGTCAGGGATGAGCCCGCAGATGAACCCTCACTCCCACCCTCTCTACTGCCCTTCCTCTCTACCCCCTCCCTCTCTACCCCCTTCCCTCTCCCTCCCTCTCCCTCTCCCTCGCTACCCTCCCTCCCCCCACTCTACCCCCCTCTCCCTCTACCCCCTCCCTCTCTCTACCCCCCTCCCTCTCTGCATCACTCCCTCTCTGCCCCCCTCCCTCTCCCTCTACTCTCCCTCTCTACTCCCCTTCCTCTCCATCTCTACCCCCTCCCTCTCCCTCTCTACACCCATCCTCCTCCCCTTCCCATTCTACCTCTCCTTCCTCTCTGCCCCCTCCCTCTCTACCACCCCCTCCTTCTCCACCCCCGCCCCCCTCCCTCTCTACCACCCCTTCCTCTCTACCACCCTCCCTCTCTAGGGATTGAAGAGGGAGGGTGAAGAGGAGGAGGAGGGAGTGCTGGGGGATGAGGAGAAATGAGCCACGCCTGCGCAGTTTGGGGCTATGCATGAGTGGTGCAATATTGCGTTGGGGGAACGGCTTGCGTTGGGGGAACAGGTGAGTGGTGGAATCTTGGGTTGGGGGAGCAAGTCTAGTTATAAATTAAAAACATGTCACGTAGAGAGTAGGATAAAATAGAACTATTATGAACAGGTGATCAATGATTGGTGTGGACTCAGTGGACTGCAGGGCCTGATTCCATGCTGCAAAAAAGCTCTCCGGAAATTCTGTCTCACCCATTGAGTTATTCCAGCATTTTGACGGCTTAATTGTAATTGTATAGTATTTGTATAGTATGGTGATAGCATGCAAACAAAAACTTTTTTACTGAACCTCGGTACAGAAGACAACACTAAACTACACCAAACAACAGGAAGCACTCCCTCAAGAAGGCAGCTAATATTACCTAAGGAGACATAATGAACTACAGATGCTGGTATACCATAAATGACACAGAGAGCTGGAGCAAGCATATCAGGCAGCATCTCTGGAGTTCATGGATAGTGATGTTTCAGTTTGGGATCCTTCTTCAGACCATCGAAGACCACACCATCCTGGCCATGCTCTCTCCTCGCTGATCCTCGCTGCTCCCATCGAGGAGAAGATGTCGGAGCCTGAGAATCTTTACCTCCAGATACAAGAACAGCTTATTCTCGTTGGGCTCTTGAATCACACTGCTCAACCCTAGGCACAACTCTACCTCAGAACTATGTATTTTGGTTTGCACTAATATTGTCTGATTAGTATTCCCGATAATTTATGGTATTATTATGTGTTCATTTGTTGCATTGTTGCATTGATGTGCATGTAAAGTTGCAGCAAATAAGCATTTTATTGTTCCGTTCCGGGTTCATATCTCAATCAAATGGATGTTTCCATGAGTGAGAGAGTCTAGAACTAGCCTCAGAATTAAAGGACGTTCTTTTAGGGAGGAGATGAGGAGGAATTTCTTTAGTCAGAGAGTGGGGATTCTGTGGAATTCTTTGCCACAGAAGGCCAAGTCAGTGGATATTTTTAAGGCAGAGAGATAGATTCTTGATCAGTACGGGTGTCAGAGGTTATGGGAAGAAGGCAGGAGAATGGAGTTAGGATGGAGAGATAGATCAGGCATGATTGAATGGCGGAGTAGACTTGATGGGGCCCAATGGCTTAATTCTACTATTCCTTATGAACTTATAACCTTAGTCGAACACACATGATTCTTGATTCTTACAGCTTGGCTGCAGAACTGTCAACACTATGGAACTGCAGGCTGTTGCCTTGCTGTTGGCTCTACGGCGATGCTATTGAATTATGTGCTAATAGACACTGCAATGTCCCACGCATCTAAGAGAGAACATTAATAATTTGTTAAAAAGAAGCAGTATGAATGAGAGCTGCCTCATCTGCTTCATGTTCAGTGCAGGCAGGTGAAGGCACATGGCAATCCTTGTATGGGCTTTTTCTTAACATTGCTGGGTGGCATTGTGGTACAGTTATAGTGTCGTAGAATCACAGAGTGATACAGTGTGGAAACAGGCCCTTCGGCCCAATTTGCCCACACCGGCCAACATGTCCCAGCTACACTAGTCCCACCTGCCTGTGTTTGGTCCACATCCCTCCAAATTTATCCTATCCATGTATCTGTCTAACTGTTTCTTAAATGTTGGGATAGTCCCAGCCTCAACCACCTCGATCCATACACACACCACCGTTTATGTGAAAAGGTTTGTACGTTCTCCCCATGACCTATGTGGGTTTTCTCCGGGATCTGAGGTTTCCTCCCACACTCCAAAGACCTCCAGGCTTGTACGCTAATTGGCTGATATAAATTGTTAGGCTAATTGGCTGGTATAAATTAGGGCCTAGTGGAATCAAGGGGTATGGGAAGAAGGCAGGCAAGGGTTACTGATTGTGGATGATCAGCCATGATCACAATGATGGTCTCCTCCTGCATCTATTTGTGTGTTCGACTAAGGTTATAGGTTCATAAGGAATAGTAGAATTAAGCCATTGGGCCCATCAAGTCTACTCCGCCATTCAATCATGCCTGATCTATCTCTCCATCCTAATGGCCTCCTCCTGCATCTATTTTCTGTGTTTCTATGTTTCTATGTCCCTAGTGTGTGTAGGATAGTGTTAGTGTGCGGGGATCGTTGGTCAGCATGGACTCGGTGGGCCAAAGGGCCTGTGTCCGTGCTGTATTTCTAAACTAAACTAAACTAAACTAATGCTGATATACTGCCAGTTTTTAGCTCTACTTTGCCTCAGCAACCTAAGAGAATATAAATACCTCAGGTTTTGCTTGTGTAATATCTGAATCCAGTCTTTCAAGCAGAGAGTGGCGTGAAGATATCACAGGTATAATCAATCTTTCTGCTAGATTTGTCACTGCCCTCTGTTACAGTTAACGTGGAAGCAAGTGCAAATGATGACGGCAATGTCTTCTGAATGACTTTCCGATCATGGCTCTGGTTGATGACTCCATCTGCCCAAGAGATCATCCCTCCTTCTTCCCTCAGGTCACCAATTAATGTCTTTCATCATTTGTTTACCAGCTCTCACCTGGATCAGGTACTGGGAAAGAAACTTTTCCAGGTAGGTCAGGCTCCTGCTAATCACTTTTTGTTTAGTTCAGATTATTTTAACGATACAGCACTGAAACAGGCCCGTCAGCCCATCGAGTCTACGCCGACCAGTAATACGATACGATAGAACTTTATTTATCCCAGGAGGGAAATTAATAGACAATAGACAATAGACAATAGGTGCAGAAGTAGGCCATTCGGCCCTTCAAGCCAGCACCGCCATTCAATATGATCATGGCTGATCATCCCCAATCAGTACCACGTTCCTGCCTTTTCCCCATATCCCCTAACTCCGCTATCTTTAAGAGCCCTATCCCGCTCTCTTGAAAGCATCCAGAGAACCTGCCTCCACCACCCTCTGAGACAGAAAATTCCACAGACTCACAACTCTCTGTGAGAAAAAGTGTTTCCTTGTCTCCGTTCTAAATGGCTTACCTCTTCTTCTTAAACAGTGCCCCTGGTTCTGGACTCCCCCAACATCGGGGACATGTTTCCTGCCTCCAGCGTGTCCAAACCCTTAACAATCTTATATGTTTCAATAAGATATCCTCTCATCCTTCTAAACTCCAGAGTGTAAAGCCCAGCTGCTTCATTCTCTCAGCATATGCCAGTCTCGCCATCCCGGGAATTAACCTTGTAAACCTACGCTGCACTCCCTCAATAGCAAGAATGTCCTTCCTCAAATTAGGGGACCAAAACTGCACACAATACTCCAGGTGTGGTCTCACTAGGGATCTGTACAACTGTAGAAGGATAGAAACTTCATACAGGCAGTACCCGTAGTCAGGATCGAACCCAGGACCCGAGGCTTTGGCACTGTAAGGCAGCAACTCTACCGTTGCACCACTGTGCCGCCCTGCCAAGTCATAAAACACAAGATACATGAAACATGAAATTAAAGTGATGATCTCCGCCCACTTACACTATTCTACACACACTGGTGAAAATTTACAATTATACCAAGTCAATTAGCCTACAAACCGGTGGAAACCCGAGATCCAGGAGAAAACCCACGCAGGTCACATGGAGAACGTACAAACTCCGTACAGACAAGCACCCATAGTCAGAATGGAACCCGGGTCTCTGGCGCTGTAATGCAGCAACTCTACTGCTGCGCCTCCGTGCTCTGAGATATTGGTATTCCTTTTAAAAAAACAACATTGATTTATTCTTTTATGTAAATGTACACACTATAATTAAATACGTTGTCTATGGAACTGATGCACTACAATGCGCAAAGATATTGAGAAGCCGTGGAGAGTAAAACCGTATCAATGTTTCAGGTCAATGACCCTTCATCAGGAGTTGCTGTGCATATTGTGACCCAATACTACTTTCTACTATGTGGATGACAGGTTGTTTTAACACAAGGCAATAGGGTAATACAGCGCAGAACCAGGCCCTTTGGCCCAACTCATCCATGCCAACCAAAGAGCCCCATCCTAGCTAGTCCCATTTGCACATGGCTGGGCCATAACCTTTTGAACCTTTCCTACCTATGTACAGTTACTCCAGCTTTTTGCGTGTATCTTCGGTATAAACCAGCATCTGCAGTTCCTTCTTACAAATTACTGTACAAAAGGGGCTCAAAGGGCAGAATGGCCTGTTCCCTTTCACAACCTTCCTCCAAGAGAACATTTCCATTAATTTTATAATATCTATTTGTCTGCGTGCATAATTGATTAATTTGGGGGTCTTTGGCCCTCCGGTAATTAACCCCATGCCCTTTACGTTCATTTACATTTTAATAAGGTAGGTGAATGGAGTTCAGTATTAATTAATTCACTTTTATAAGTGGCATCAGTTCTAATACATGCACAAGAACTAGGACTGCAAGCACCCGAACCGTCGCCTATGTTCTCAGGAGATGCTACCTGATCCACTGAGTTATTCCAGCTCTTTGCATCGTTTTTTGTAAAAGTAGCATCTGCAGTTCCTTGTATCTACAAGAACTAGATTACAATATTATTTTAAAAATTGAGGCTCAACCTCTATCCTTAGACTTAGCTTCAGATTGTTTCAATTAAAATCTTTAAATTATGTTAATATATGATAAACAGCTGCAAAGCTCTCTTCAGGTCAAATGATTAAATCTTTAATTGAGTGTAAAATGGTAACTTGCTGTGTTACTCCTCGCAGAAATTCGCCTCCGGATGGTGTGTCACTGAGGTCACTGTCGATTCTATAGTATCTATTGTATTTTTGCAATATGCTACAGAATTAGAGAACTATGTCTAGGTTACGGCATTACAATTGTCTAACCATGATATGCATTGCAATGATTTTCAATGAGCACGTTGAAAATGAATTTCCTATTGAGGGGATAATTTTACGTAAAAAATCTCCAGGAAAAAAAACATCACAATTGCCACAGAAGGCTGTGGAGGCGAAGTTAATGGATATTTTTTTAAGGCATAGATAGATTCTTGATTAATATGGGTGTCAGGGGTTATAGGGAGAAGGCAGGAGAATGGGGTTAGGAGGGAGCCGTGATTGAATGGTGTAGAATTGATGGGCCGAATGGCCTAATTCATCTACTGTTCCTTATGACCTTATGACCTTATGAGATCAGCCGTGATTGAATAGCGGAGTAGACTTGATGGGCCGAACGTCCTAATTCTGTTCCTATCACTTATGAATTGAATGATTAAACTTCCCAGCCCCTGCTCTGGAGCAAGTAACTGCAATCATCTCTCTCTAGTCACCCACCACCCTCTCATCATGTGATCCTATATATTTGCTGGGAATAATTTCAATGTTCAAAGGTTCTATGGTGCTTCATTGTCACATGTGCAAAGTGATTTTTTTTTTACCATTAGTCCAGTAGAGCATTGCCAAACCTGAGCACATCCCCGATTATCAAAGTGTACAAAAATAGTCCACCGAGCCCGCATGCAAGAGGCGCTATGTTTTAGCATCATTTTCGAAGTCCAGTCCATGCTCTAGTTATTATTGCCTGATGCAAGCAAGCTCAAAGGCTTTCTTGGTTGGTACAGGGGTCAGAGGTTATGGGGAGGAGGCAGGAAAGTGGGGTTAGGAGGGAGAGATAGATCAGCCATGATTGAATGGTGGAGTAGACTTAATGGGTCGAATAGCCTAATTTTACTTCGGAGTCACGTGAGTGACTACGTGAAGAACCCCGCCAGTGCGCCTGCGCGTCATTACGTCAGACGCATTGGCGGAAACGGATGCGAGGAGCAGAGCTCCTCTAGTGGAATTGTAGTTTTCAACTACAAGTTAAGTAGAAACTTTTTTCAAGTATTTCCGGGTCCGTTTACTGTGGGTCTGTGCGGATTTTTTCCACAGACACCTTGGAAAAAACGGGCAAGGGGAAGAGGCGAGCGACTCAGCCGACAGAAAGTCGGGAGATTGCGGTTAGCAACCAACCGCCTCTAACCCCGGTACAGTCGCCAACGGAGAGCGTAGCGACTGTGGACCTGGGGCTGGTGAGAACACAGTCAGTGCCTGTCGGGCGCAAGGCCAAGTTCAAATCGAGACGGCCCACGGAGGAGGAGTCCCAGGCAATGGAAGTAGCTCCAGGGCTAGATACCGCTTTTGAGCGGATTGCCCAAATGGAAAGCCTTGTACATAGGCTGTTGGAGCGAAGCACACTCAGGGAGGAGTGTAGCAAAACCCAAGCTGCTGAAAGCAGCTCAACAGCTCCTGGTTCAGGGCTGATGGAATGCACCCTCAGGGATGAGGCGCGTGCCACGGGTTATGAGAGTTCAGACCCCGACTCTGACGGTGAGGCTGTTCAAGGTGAAGAACGGCAGCTGCCAGATATTCCACCTCTGGCAGTACGATTCGCTGCCCCGTCAGGGTCAGGAGAGCCATTAGGAGAAGAAGTGGCCTCCCTAATAAATTACTTGGTTTCTCATCAGCTGGAACAGCAGGAGATGGATGATACTTCAAAAAAGCATGAGACTCCAAGTAACAGGTTGCTCCAACAAAACATACTCAAGGAGGAGTGATGTCAGAACCAGGCTCCAGAAGCCAGGTCAGCAGCACCTAGTGAAGGGCTGCTTGATAGCACCCTCATTGATGAGGCGCGTGCACAGGGTCAGCAGAGTTTCCAAAACAAGCGAAGACGGCAGCTGCCATATGGGCTATTCCTGGCAGTACGATTTGCTGCTCTGTGAGAGTTCTGACCCTGAGTCTGACAGTGAGGCCGATACAAGCGAAGACGGCAGCTGCCAGATGTTTTACTCCTGGTAGCACGATTCGCTGCCCCGTCAGATTCAGGAGAGCCATTGGAACGGACGTGGTCTCTGTGATCAACTATTGTGTCTGCCATCAGCTCTAGTAGCTTACGATGGAGGATAATGCCAAAAAAAGCACAAGATCCCAAGGAACTGCGTATTGCTGAAAGTACTAGCAGTGAACCAAGATAAGGGGTCAGATGGGCGAAGGCATGTAAGCCTAAGGAAAGTAAAAGCTGCTGGGTTGATGAACAACTGCAATTTGCAAAACAATGCATGGAGGCCATGGATGGAGATGCATCAAGTGGCACTAAGGTTGCTATGTAGCACCCACTTCAAGATGAATTGTTTCAGGAAGTATGCCATTCGGTCCACCATCAACCCAAAGTTGCAGCAACTCTGTAAAGCCCAGCAATGTGCAGTCATTCAACTTATTCTTCAGAGAAAAGAGTTGGATAATGAGGCAAAAACAGCAAAGTTGATCACAATATCAATGGTCGTCAAGTCTGCAAAGAGGATGTATCCTTTCAGACATCATGGACCAAAATCCTGGACCGACATCAGGATCAAATTGACCATTGAAGCAGGTACGCAGTTGATGTCCTGCAGCAGGAAAACGAAAAAGCATGGGTTTTGCCTGCCAGGAGCCAGGGACCACTGATCACTCAGATGACAAAGGAGGTAGGTGGACCTGGTTCCTATGGGAACATATTAAGGCAAAAACAGCCAAATATTGGAAGCAAATTACTTCAGTTATTATTCTGAGTATTATAGAAAGGTTTCGAATTGATTCGATTCAAATACTGATTTTCCATCCAGCATGTTCCAAGCAGAACACTCCAATTTCACATAAAAATAATTGATGGAGGTTCAAGCTGAATTGAAAACTTGTTTATAAACAAGTAATTGAAAGGTCGGTTCATCAAAACCACCAAATTGTGTTTAAAATTTCTCAACCTAAAAAGGTGAGGAGTATTTTAGATCTGACAAGTCTTTAAAATTTTGTGAAGTATAGACACTTCAAAATGGAGACTTTGAGACTGCCATACAATTTATTTCAAAAAAGATGTTTTATGGCACATAGATCTGAAAGATGTATATTACTTAGTGTTTGTTCATTTATAAGATAAAATTATCTGAAGGAACTAATGGCAATTCAAAGTTCTGTCTAACGGGTTAACTTCAGTCCCTAGAAATTCACTAAATTGGTAAAACCAATTTTGGGGCTAATTAGAGTCCAAGGACAGATGTGGATGGCTTAACTGGATGATGTCCTAATTAGGACGAACAAGAGAATTCGTGAGTTATCTCTCTCAAATTATTCAAACCACTTTTGAAAGTTGGGTTTAATTCATCCACAGAAATTAAGTTAACGATACTTACAACAATTAATTATTTGATTCAATTGAAAAGGTAGTAATTTACCCAGGGTAAATGGTAAAGCTAATTGATGGTTGTATTAAGTAAGACTTTGCCTCCATCACAATGAGGGTGTGCTTGGTGAACTCACTGTGGTGGATGTTTAATTTGTGTTTATTGTATGTTTTGTTATTATTGGTTCTGTGTATGACTGCAGGCATCACAATTTCGTTCAGACCGAAAGGTCTGAATGACAATAAAGGAAACTTGACTTGACTTGAGTTGGAAAAGCAACAATCTTCAATTAAGACAGGTGGCCAGTTTGTTAGGAGAATTAGTGTTATTTCCAGCAATACAATATGGGCCATTGTACTACCAGCAGCTGCAGACTGCAAAAAGAAAAAAACACTAAGATGCATGATGGCCATTTTTTGATAGGCCATGCAATTAAACAACAAATGCTGCTTCTGATTGCAGTAGTGGATTTAACATGTCTTCAGTAGTTCAAGCAAGATACGGATTGAACAGCCTTCCATAGTCTTAACAGACTGATATCAGTGTATTAGGATTGGTGCCACTGAAAAGGTATCCATCTGTGGACAGATGGAATATGGAAGAAGTATTATTTTACAGACATGGAGAATTGACGTTTTAAAGCCTATTGGAAGGCTTATAGAAACATAGAAACATATAAAGTAGGTGCGAGAGTAGACCACCAGGCCCATCGAGCCCGCACCGCCATTCGCTCATGGCTGAACACTAAACAGACACCCTTACCCACAAACAGTAGACACAAGACACAGAACACAAGACACTACCCTCCTCTTTATATCGCTATCACCCCTCTCCACCCCAGATTTAGTATTTAGTTGTTAAATACAACTAAACTGCATGTTCGGTTTCAAATTAACAACACTACAGCAATGGCATGTATTAATTGTATGGGTGGAATTTCTATGATAACAAAGAATGGATGTTTAACCTTAAGATTTTTTAATGATATAATAGTCAGATTTGGGAAGCCAGATATGACTTGTTTCCATCCAGACTCAATCACCAGTTACAGAGATATGTGTTATGGGACTACATCGGGAGACAGTAGCGATGGATGTTTCTCGCTATATTAGGATGGTATGTTGTTATATGCATTTTACTTCATCCTGTCTCATAAATCGGTGTCTGCTTAAAATGAAGCAGTATGCTGCCTCTGGGGTATTTGTGGTACCAGACGGGTCAACGCAGCCATAGTTCCCTTTGATATTGGAATTTATGACACAGTGTCTGATGAATGTTCCCAAAAGAAGGAAGTTACGGGTTTATTCGATAATTGGAGAGTAACATCCATCATATGCCTGTATGGATGCAGGTTAAAAAAAAGAGGATTGTCTGGGCATGCTGTGGACATGCTTACAGCAGTCTGGCAGAAGAGTACTCAAAAGCAGTACATTTGTGACTCTGTAAATGCTGCTTTCCCATTATGTAAAGAATGAGGGGAAAAACATTTCTGTGTATAAAGATATGGTATGTTGTATGGCACATGACGCAAATGTCTTCGATTTATCTCTATTTAAGGGGTTGAGTTAGTGCGATTTATTCAGACAGAATTCCTTGTTTTTATTGATGAGGTTGGAAAGACATCCTGTTGAGTTCCGTTCTTTTAATTCCAGATTAATGAAAGGAATTTTAATTCCAGACCTTGTAAACCTAGGAGGGAATCTGGAATATAGAGTTGTTTTAAGCTACTTCATCAATGGAGTCTTGGTACGATTCTGATTTGGCCAAGTTCAGCATGAAGGTAGTCATGCTTATGGCACTTGTAACATTACAAAAGTTACAGATACACAGGATGGAAGTACCTCAGGATTATGTTATGTTTTACATATGATGACCTACTCAAATTAAGTAGGATCAGGTGTGATAAGATTCAAGAGTGTTTATTAGCATATTTGATGGGTCCATGTCTATATGTTAAGACATATTTGTTGCAATACATTGAGGCTGCAAAGGTCTTATGAAATATGAAAACAAGATTGTTTATCATTCACGAAAAACCATACAAGATAGTGTCAGTTCAGACTATTTTAAGATGGTTAAAAACAAGTTTTGGTTGCTGCAGGTGTGAACATTGATGGTTTTACATTCCATTCAGTTTGGCAGCAACATTGATGACCAGGGCGAAGGACGTCCCGTCGACCATATTGTCACAGCCGCCGGGTGATCCAATAAGTTGGTGTTTCAACACTTTTACCATCGGCCTATTGCCAATACGGGGCTGTTTGCAGATACTATATTAAGTTCTGCTTAAATTTCCCTGGGTTAAAGGGGATACTGTTAATTCTTTTATTCAAATAAATGAATTACTGCATTTGTCAGGCAAATGTTATTATTAATGCATTATTGATTATTTCTCGTTCCGAGTCAATCAATGCAGTGAGAAGCCGGGATTTGTCTGCGGCATGAAATCACAAAGCTTTAAAATCTTCACGTAGTCACTCACGTGACTCCGAAGTAAAATAGTAAGATTAAACGAGAACTTACCTAAGTTTGAAGTTTGATCTTTATTTTATGAGGAGTTACGTTGGTGATTACGTGCCCACCACGGCCCAACCCTCTATCATAAAGGTCAGCTGGAAGTTCTTGAATTACTCGTTTTATTATGTTACTATATTACTTCGCTTGTTGTTATTTGTGATTTCACACCGCTGCTTTGAAGATGGACGCACAGGCGCACTGGCGGGGTTCTTCACGTAATCACCAACGTAACTCGTCATAAAATAAACTTCAAACTCAGGTAAGTTCTCGTTTAATCTTACTATTCTACTCCGATCCCTCATGACCTTATGGCTGCTGTGGGCTTCCAGTCATTGCCTTCCTTGGACACGATGTCCCTCTCCTCGCCCATCCACCTGTGCTCCGGGCCCTTCGGCCCACCGAGTCCAAGCCGACCAGTGATCACCCCCGAATACGAGCACTATCCTACACCCTAGGGACAATTTACCAAAACCAATTAACCTGCAAACTGTACTTCTTTAGAGTGTGGGAGGAAACCGGAGCACCCAGAGGAAACCCACGCAGTGGGAGCGAGAACGTACATACTTCATACAGACATCACCCGTAGCCAGGATCGAACCCGGGTTTCTGGCGCTGTAAGGCAGCAACTCTACCGCTGTGCCACTGAGCCGCCCTGAGGATTGTAATTGCCATCTAATGGCCCAACATCAAAGTCAAAGTCAAGTTTATTCGTCACATACACATACGAGATGTGCAGTGAAATAAAAAGTGGCAATGCTTGCGGATTGTGCAAAAAAACTATAAAACAGAATGGAACAGAAACACATATTCACATATTGCATATTTGTGGGAGGAAAAAAAGAAAAAAAACAGCAATTTTAAAAAGACACAACAGTAAAAACGTCCAGTAAAGTTAGTCCTTGGAGAGTTAGGAGTTTACAGTCATAGAAACATAGAAAATAGGTGCAGGAGGAGGCCATTCGGCCCTTCGAGCCAGCACCATTCATTGTGATCATGGCTGATCGTCCCCTATCAATAACCCTTGCCTGCCTTCTCCCCATATCCCTTGACTCCACTAGCCCCTAGTGCTCTATCTAACTCTCTCTTAAATCCATCCAGTGATTTGGCCTCCACTGCCCTCTGTGGCAGGGAATTCCATAAATTCACAACTCTCGGTGAAAAAGTTTTTTCTCACCTCAGTCTTAAATGACCTCCCCTTTATTCTAAGACTGTGGCCCCTGGTTCTGGACTCGCCCAACATTAGGGAAAAATGTCCTGCATCTAGCTTGTCCAGTCCTTTTATAATTGTATATGTTTCTGTAAGATCCCCCTCATCCTTCTAAACTCCAGTGAATACAAGCCTAGTCTGTTCAATCTTTCCTCATAAGACAGTCCTGCCATCCCAGGGATCAATCTCGTGAACCTACGCTGCACTGCCCCAATCACAAGGATGTCTTTCCTCAAATTAGGAGACCAAAACTGTACACAATACTCCAGATGTGGTCTCACCAGAGCCTATACAACTGCAGAAGAACCTCTTTACTCCTATACTGAAATCCTCTTGTTATGAAGGCCAACATTCCATTAACTTTCTTCACTGCCTGCTGTACCTGCACGCCAACTTTCAGTGACCGGTGTACAAGGACACCCAGGTCTCGCTGTACCTCCCCCTTACCTAACCTAACCCCGCTGAGATAATAATCTTCCCCCTTGTTTCTGCCGCCAAATTGGATAACCTCACATTTATCTATATTATACTGCATCTGCCACGCATCTTCCCACTCACTCAACCTGTGCAAGTCACCCTGCAACCTCCTATCATCCTCTTCACAGTTCACACTGCCACCCAGCTTTGTGTCATCCGCAAACTTGCTAGTGTTGCTCCTAATTCCCTCTTCCAAATCATTAATATATATGGTCCTAATGACCTCTGGGAAGAAACTCCTTCTCATCCTCCCCGTTTTCACAGCATGGCAACGGAGGCATTTGCCTGACCGTAGCACTGGAACAGTCCGTTGCTGGGGTGGAAGGGGTCTCAATCTCTTGAATATATATTCAATCATATCGTTCTGTAATATTCACCAATTGAAATACTGGAAAATTGCAGCACAAACACATAATTGAATGGAAAACAGTGTATGAGAAGATTAGAGATTGAGGCACCACAAACAAAGTCAAGCCTTGCCCTGCTACATATAAACTGCAGCAGTTGTGTCCTTCTGTTGTCTACTTGCATTTTAATAGGGTTGTGTAAGGTTATGTAAGCACTGCCCTTTTGTTAATTTGTTCCACCATCTCTCATCCCAGCATTAAGAGCCAAGACCAAATATTCTGCATCTCCTTCCCAAATCAATTTATCCTGCCAGGTAGCCAGAGTGCAAAACAAAGCAAAGAGACACAAAGTGCTGGTGTAACTCAGCCGGTCAGACAACATCTCTGGAGAACATGGATAGGTGATGTCTCGAGTCGGGACCTTTCTTCAGACTCCTGACCCAAATCATCACCTATCCATGTTCACCAGAGATGCTGCCGGACCTGCTGAGTTACTCCAGCACTTTGCATAGGAGGAGGAGGAGGAGGAGGAGGAGGGGGAGGAGGAGGTGTTGTTGTTGTTGTTCCTCAGGCACCTGGGTTTGATCCTGACTACGGGTGCTGTCTGTATGGTATTTGTACATTCTCCCTGTGACCATGTGGGTTTCCTCCGGGTGTTCTGGATTCCTCCCACATTTGAAAGATGTACAGGTTTGTAGGTTAATTGGCTTCTGTAAATTGTCCCCAGTGTGTGCAGGATAGAACTAGTGCACGGGGGATCGTTGGTTGGAGCAGACTTAAGGGGCTGTCCCACTGCGGCGACCTAATTTGCGAGTTTAGGAGAGTTTAGGAGAGTTTGAAAATATGTCATGTTGAAGACCTCCTTCGACTATGTAGAAGACCTCCTTCGACCTCCTTCAACTATGTTGAAGACTAGCTTCGACTAGCTATGACTAGCTTCGACTAGCTATGACTAGCTTCGGGAAAAGTGGAGAATGAAGACGACCTCCTTCAATCTCCTTCGACCTCCCTTCGACCTCCCTTCGACCTCCCTTCGACCTCCTTTCGACTATGTTGAAGACTATCTATGACTACCTTCGACTACCTTTGATTACCTTCGACTACCCTCGATTACCTACGAATAACATGCCGACCTACTACGACCTACTTAGACTAAACCCACGAGTAAAAAAAATTTAGATTTTTTTCCATGGCGACCTTTTTTTACTCGCTGGCATTTTTCTACATGTTGAAAAATACGCCGCAGCCTAGCTGAGGCCTCGAGTACACGGGGTCTACGCTCGAGCATGAAGGAGAGTTACAAAGACCTCCTAGAACCTCTTATCGACCATGCTGCGAGTATGTCGAGGCCAAACTCGCCAGAACTCACGGATTAGGTCGCCGCAGTGGGACAGCCCCTTTAGTGGGCCAAAGGGCCTGTTTCGTTGCTGTGTCACTAAACTAAACTAAACTCTTTCATTCCAGTACCACCTATATCCTTCTCCGCCAGACTATAGGACATCCCAACCCAATACACCTATCCTTTTTCTCTGAAGTTGCTGCCTAACCCATTACGTTACTCCACCACTTTAGTTCCATTTAGTTTAGTTTAGTTTAGAGATACAACATGGAAACCGGCCCTGCGGCCCACTGAGTCCGCGCCGACCAGCGATCCCCGCACATTAACACTATCCTACACACAGTAGGGACAATTTTTCATTTATACCAAGCCAATTAACATACAAACCTATACTGAACGTCTTTGGAGTGCGGGAGGAAACCGAAAATCTCGGAGAAAACCCACACGGTCACAGGGAGAACGTACAAACTCTGTACAGACAGCACCCGTGGTCGGGATCAAACCCAGGTCTCTGGCGCTGTAAGCGCTGTAAGGCAGCAACTCTACCGCTGTGCTACTGTGATTTTGATAGACTTTGTGTCTATCTTTGGTATAAACCAACAGTCTGCAGTTCTTTATTTCTACCATATGACATCGTAGTTTAATGTAACCCCACTTTTTAAAAAGGGAGGGAGAGAGAAAACAGGGAATTACAGACCAGTTAGTCTAACATCGGTGGTGGTGAAAATTCTGGAGTCAGTTATTAAAGATGGGATAGCAGCACATTTGGAAAGTGGTGAGTTCATTGGACAAAGTCAGCATGGATTTACGAAAGGTAAATCATGTCTGATGAATCTTATAGAATTTTTCGAGCATGTAACTAGTAGAGTGGATAAGGGAGAACCAGTGGATGTGTTATATCTGGACTTTCAGAAGGCTTTCGACAAGGTCCCACATAAGAGATTAGCATACAAACTTAAAGCACATGGTATTGGGGGTTCAGTATTGATGTGGATAGAGAACTGGCTGGCAGACAGGAAGCAAAGAGTAGGAGTAAACGGGTCCTTTTCAGAATGGCAGGCAGTGACTAGTGGGGTACCGCAAGGCTCAGTGCTTGGACCCCAGCTATTTAAAATATATATTAATGATCTGGATGAGGGAATTGAATGCAACATCTCCAAGTTTGCGGATGACACGAAGCTGGGGGGCAGTGTTAGCTGTGAGGAGGATGCTAGGAGGCTGCAAGGTGACTTGGATAGGTTGGGTGAGTGGGCAAAGGCATGGCAGATGCAGTATAATGTGGATAATTGTGAGGTTATCCACTTTGGTGGCAAAAACAGGAAAGCAGACTATTATCTGAATGGTGGCCGATTAGGAAAAGGGGAGATGCAACGAGACCTGGGTGTCATGGTACACCAGTCATTGAAAGTAGGAATGCAGGGGCAGCAGGCAGTGAAGAAAGCAAATGGTATGTTAGCATTCATAGCAAAAGGATTTGAGTATAAGAGCAGGGAGGTTCTACTGCAGTTGTACAGGGTCTTGGTGAGACCACACCTGGAGTATTGCGTACAGTTTTGGTCTCCTAATCTGAGGAAAGACATTCTTGCCATAGAGGGAGTACAGAGAAGGTTCACCAGACTGATTCCTGGGATGGCAGGACTTTCATATGAGGAAAGACTGGATAGACTCGGCTTGTACACGTTGGAATTCAGAAGACTGAGGGGGGATCTTATAGAAACTTACAAAATTCTTAAGGGGTTGGACAGGCTAGATGCAGGAAGATTATTCCCGATGTTGGGGAAGTCCAGAACTAGGGGTCACAGTTTAAGGATAAGAGGGAAGACTTTTAGGACCGAGATGAGGAAATCGTTTTTTACACAGAGAGTGGTGAATCTGTGGAATTCTCTGCCACAGAAGGTAGTTGAGGCCAGTTCATTGGCTATATTTAAGAGGGAGTTAGATGTGGCCCTTGTGGCTAAAGGGATCATGGGGTATGGAGAGAAGGCAGGGATGGGATACTGAGTTGGATGATCAGCCATGATCATATCGAATGGCGGTGCAGGCTCGAAGGGCCGAATGGCCTACTCCTGCACCTATTTTCTATGTTTCTATGTTTCTATGTTTACCTCAGTATCTGTGACAATAATAAGAAACTAAATGAAACTAAACACTTCCGCTGACCTGATTGCCCCGAGTAGGGGAATCAAGGTGCATAGGACAGAGATTTAAGGTGAGGGAGGAAAGATGTAATAGGAACCTGAGGAGTCATTTTTGCACACAAAAGGTGGTGGGTGTATGGAACGAGCTGCCGGAGGAGGTAGATGAGGTGGGTAATATCGCAATGTTTAAGAAACATGTAGGAGCCATTAAGCTTAAGTCAATATATTATAGCCATGTCTAACATTTTTAATATTTTAGTATTTATTTGTCTGTATTTTGCAGGTGGGATTTGATACGTAGGATGTGTCTATTTCTAGAGGAGACTAGCGCTGACTCATAGATTAGCAGTTGGGTCTCGGAAGGATGGTGAGAATACAGTTTTTTACCATTCATTTACACACACATACAAGTTAATGAGACAACATACTTTTATAATAAGAAACTTTTGTACGATTTATATGACATGAATGGAACAGCGATTAAGAACGGAAAGTGACGGATTATTTCTTTGCTATGTACTACTTCAATAAAAGACCAATTAATCAAGAAACAACGTTTGGAAGATTCGTTTTAGCTATCTTAAGCGTGTCGTGAATGCATAAAATATACCTCCTAGCCATCCCTGAGTAATGGCTATTGAAGTTGGACTTTGAGAACGTCGTAAAGACTGCCATTATAAAACATTTGGGCAGGTACATGGATAGGACAGGTTTAGGGTGATATGGGTCAAACACAGTCAAGAGTCAAGAGTGGTTTATTGTCATATGTCCCAGATCGTGTGCGGATGTGGCGCCGACGGACGAGAGGCCGAAGCAAAGAAGTCGAAGCCAAAGAACCGAATGGAAACGAGGCCGAAACGCCAATAAACCGAAAGAGTCCGAAGACGAAACGCCTACTAAAGGATGCGACGCCTAAATGTAAACTAACCGAAAGGCGGGACGCCTAAAAGCCAACGAACCGAAAAGCTGCGTAGCCTAAAAGCAAACATACCGAATGGCGCTCTGTCGAAACGCCATCTACCCAAAAGGTGGCATCGCCTACAGGCCAACGAACCAACTGCCGCTCAACAGAAACGTCCAATAACGGACATGACGTTGCCGGGGGGCGGGACTTGTCAGCGATTGGTCCAGATAACCGCGTCCATCACATCACTGTGAAGGCATGAACATTGTCCCAAACCTCCGCTCCACCCGACCCACAACCTGTAGTGGGTGGCCGTGGGAGAGTGGGGGCTGTCCCGAGCGATGCGCACCTTCGGCCGCTTTCAACTTGGTGCTTGGGTTCAGATTGCCCAGTCACCTATGGCTTGTGTGGGAAAATAAACCCTACGCTCCCGTCTCCCCCATTATCTCCCCTCTTCTCTCTCTCCCCCTCTCTCTCTCCCTTCTCTCTCTCCCTTCTCTCTCCTCCTCTCTCTCCCCTCTTCTCTTTCTCCTCCTCTCTCTCCACTCTTCTCTCTCCTCCTCTCCCCCCCTCTCTCCCTTCTCTCTCCTCCTTCTCTCTCTCCCCCTTCTCTCTCCCCCCCCTCTCCCTTCTCTCTCTCCCCTCTCCCCCTTCTCTCTCTCTTCCGTCTCCACCCGCGAGAGCGTCTCTCAGACACTGACCATGATGCACCGCCATCGGACCCCAACCTCCACACCAGGGTGATTCCCCCCTCCGACCCCCGGACCCCGACACCCACACCAGGTGATTCACCCCGGCCGCGGGGACAGACATTTTATTTATTACCGTCTTGGTGCTTGCGGAACGCACCCAAGCTCCCACGCACAAAACAGGCAGCATCTCTGGAGAGAAGGAATGGGTGACGTTTCGTGCCGAGACCATTCTTCAGAGTGCGTCTGAAAGGTCTCGACCCGAAACGCCGCCCTTTCCTTTTCTCCAGAGATGCTGCCCGGTGAGACTGCTGTCACACAGTGACCCAGCCGGAGAGGCTGCTGTCACACAGTGACCCAGCCGGAGAGGCTGCTGTCACACAGTAACCCAGCCGGAGCGGCTGCTGTCACATAGTGACCCAGCCGGAGAGGCTGCTGTCACACAGTGACCCAGCCGGTGAGAGTGCTGTCACACAGTGACCCAGCCGGAGCGGCTGCTGTCACATAGTGACCCAGCCGGAGAGGCTGCTGTCACACAGTAACCCAGCCGGAGAGGCTGCTGTCACACAGTGACCCAGTCGGTCAGGCTGCTGTCACACAGTGACCCAGCCGGTGAGACTGCCTCCACACAGTGGCAGAGCCGGTGAGACCGCTGTCACACAGTGACCCAGCCGGTGAGGCTGCTGTCACACAGTGACCCAGCCGATGAGACTGCTATCACTTAGCGACCCAGCCGGTGAGCCTGCTGTCACACAGTGGCCCGGCCATTGTTGCTGCTGTCACACAGTGACCGAGCCGGTGGGACAATATTCATGCCTTCACAGTGATGTGATGGACACGGGGGTGTGGACCAATCGCTGACAAGTCCCGCCCCCCGGTAACGTCATGTCCGTTATTGGACATTTATGTTAAGCGGCAGTCGGTCCTTTGGCCTGTAGGCGACGCAGCTTTTCAGTTCGTTGGCTTTTAGGCGTCCCGTCCTTTCGGCTAGTTTGCATTTAGGCGTCCCATCCTTTCGGTTAGTAGGCGTTTCGTCTTCGGACTCTTTTGGTTTATTGGCGTTTCGGCCTCGTTTCCATTCGGTTCTTTGGCTTTGACTTCTTTGCATCACCTTCTTGTCTGTCGGCGCCACGTCCGGGTACCGTCCCAGATAGGACAATGAAATTCTTATTCTGCTGCAGCACAACAGAATATGTAAACATAGTACATAACGGGAGAAAAAAGAAAAATGTTCAGTGTGTATATATACACATGCACACATACTCAATAAATAAACAAATATAGTGCAATAATAATAATAGTCTGTTGTAGTTCAGAGCTTATTTGTTTATAGCCTAATGGCTGTAGGGAAGAAGCTGTTCCTGAACCTGGACGTTGCAGTTTTCAAGCTCCTGTACCTTCTTCCCGATGGCAATTGTGAAATGAGTGTGTGGCCAGGATGGTGTGGGTCTTTGATGATAGTGTAGACGGGACATGTGGGTCGATGTGGGCAAGTTGGGCCAAAGAAGGGCCTGTTTCCATGCTGTATCACCCTATGACTCAATGACTCTCTGACCTGAAGTGGAGAAGGGCATGGCTGGTGGATCTCAACCTCAAACCCCTTCCTCATCATAGACCCCCTAAAACAAGTGGATGCACATAAATGGGTTCTGGACTGTAATCCAACATTGTCAGTAGATGGGAATATTGTGATGGCTCAGATGATGTCTCATCACTTTGACATCTACCCATTGTGTAAGCTGGAGGGGAGGCTGACAGAACTGAACTGTCACCGGTGCCAAGTTGGAATGGCATAGCTGAGTCCAATGTTTGTTTTAATAATAATAATCAAAGTCCTCTCGGAGATTTGTCTTTCTCCACTCCTGTAATCTTCGTTTGGCTCAATGTGAACTTTATTTCATTGCACCAGTGCGAAACACCTTGGGATGCTTCCTACATACTAGAGACACTTCACACAATGTCAATTGTCAGGTACCTATTGTTGCACGCACAAGTCCAGTGAGGTGTTGATACAGAAAGGTGCCTTCAAGATACAGCTGCCAGGATGGATTCATGGGCTAAGCTGTAGTGCATGTGATTAGAGCTGAATAGAACAAACTGTGCTTTGTGTTGTTTAATCAAAGGTCACATCACTCTTGGTTGTGTATCCTGTAGTTCTCATATCATCCAGTGAGAATTTAAACCAGGCTTGTCAAGGGATCTTCTACTGTGCTTTGACAACTTTTACAACTGAGTGACTTTGTTAAATGATGCATTCGTGCTTTGATCTCCCTCTCACTATCCGGAAAATTTATTCCTTCACAAAGCTAAGCAAACAGCAACAATTAAACTGAGGGAGACATAAAGTCTTTTGCCTTTATGCCTGGCCCACTGGTGTAACTCAGCACATCAAGCAACATCTCTGGAGAACATAGCTAGGTGACGTTTCGGGTTGGGATATCCAGCTAAAGATGGGGTCCTGCAAACCGAAACGTTACCTATGCATGTTCTTCAGAGGTGTTGCCTGACCTGTTGAGTTACTCCAGCATTTGTGTCCTTTCTTGTAAACAGCACCTGCAGTTCCTTGTTTCTACATTCTTTCACTCTGCAATCAAGTTTCTGAATGGTCCTTCCATCTGCTCCAGTGCTGTCCGATTCACTTCTTTCCCATTTGTGCCCTTGGACTTTGTCTATCGAACTGGTGCGCTACAATACTTTTTAGTTTAGTTTAGTTTAGAGATACAGCATGGAAACAGGCCCTTTGGCCCACCGAGTCCGCACCGACCAGCGATCCCCGCACATTAACACTATCCTACATACACTGGGGACAGTTTACACATAGACCAATTAACCTACATACCTGTACGTCCTTGGAGTATGGGAGGAAACCGAAGATCTCTGAGAAAACCCACACGGTCACGGGGAGAACGTACAAACTCTGTACAGACAGCACCCGTTGTCGGGATTGAACCTGGGTCTTTTTAGTCAGTGTGTGGTGAATCTGTGAAATTCTTCACCACAGAAGAAGTCAATGGATATTTTTAAGGCACAGATAGATAGATCCTTGATTGGTACAGATGTCAGGGGTTATGGGGCAGCAGGAGAATAGGGTTAGGAGAGAGAGATAGATCAGCTGCGATTTAATGGCTGAATGACCTAATTTTGCTCCTATCACTTATGACCTTGTGTCAATGTGAAAGGGAAAATCAGCTGTTCAGTAGGAACCAGCTTCCCTGCAGGTTTCAAAAGAAAGGTTGAGAATGTGAAAGAAAAATCTCTTCCATTGAAGGGGCCAGATCCATTATGCAGGACCTTGGAACTTAATATCCTCGCTTTACAGGTATTTGTTTTCCAGCATTATTTTTTAAATTGCTAAGGAAATCCCAGTAAAACAGCTTTGGAACATGCAATTCTTTAAAAAAAACTAGTTCATTTGTGACGATCAAATATTTTTCAAATTAAAGATAAATATTCATTGGCTCAAACTGCTTGTATTATACTTAATGCAATTAGTGGATAGGCTTTGCTTTCAGCAGATGGATGTGAGGCATAATTCATGCAAACTACAAGAGACCATAAATCAGACTGGGTGATTGCATACTTCGAAGAGAACACATGCTGTATGTTAATCCCCTTCATTGTAGGGAACAGAGTCTGTGAGTCGTTCAACACACAAGCAGACATTGTGACTAATACCTGAGATTATAGCTGCACTGGAGGTCAATGCAGCACAGAAAACGGGGCAGTGGTTACTTTGGTAGCAGCTGGATCATAAAGGACCCACTGTTTGACTGCACACCAGTTCAGGGTCAGCCTGGCCCATTCTTGAGTCTCAGTTATAGATAGATTGTAGACAGTGAAAAGTTTAGGCTAGCTGCTTGTGTGGAACGGCCGAGGAGTCCAAGTCTGGTTACTTTGATTAATACAGGTGTCAGAGGTTATAGGGAGAAGGCAGGAGAATGGGGTTAGATGGGAGAGGTAGATCAGCCATGATTGAATGGCGGAGTAGACGAGGGGCCGAATGGCTTAATTCTACTCCTATTCCTTATTAACTAATGAAGCCATTGGGTATTTTTAAAGCGGGGATTGATCATAAGATCATAAGATCATGTGATAGGAGTAGAATTAGGCCATTCGGCCCATAAAGTCTACACCGCCATTCAATCATGGCTGATCTATCTCTTCTCCTAACCCATTCTCCTGCCTTCTCCCCATAACCTCTAACACCTGTACTAATCAAGAATCTATCTTTCTCTGCCTTAAATATATCAAAAATATTGATAGGTTCTTGATGAGTAATGGTGCCAAAGGTTTTGGGTAGAAGTTGAGAGAATGGGCTTGAGCGGGAAAAATAGATCAGCCTTGATGGAATGCCAGAGCAGACTCGATGGGCCGAATGGCCTAATTCTGCTCCTGTTTCTTATATTCTCATGGTCTTCCAGATAATGGGCAACATTAAACATTTTGTAGAAGTAAAGAACTGCAGATGCTGGTTGATGCACAAAAGGACACAAAGAGCTGGAGTAACTGTGTCCCAACCTGAAACGTGTTACCTATCCATGTTCTCCAGCGATGCTGCCTGACCTGCTGAGTTAATCCAGCACTTTGTGTCCTTTTAAACATTATACATTTTTACTGATTCTTCGCACTTTGGGATCTAGCAAGGCCACCATTTATTGCCCATCACTAAATCCCCTTGTCCATCAGCAAAATCCCCACTGAAGCACTCTACTGTAGTATGGTTGGGCATGGGATACTGCCCTGTGCAATCTTTAGACTTTAGACATACAGCGCGGAAACAGGCCCTTTGGCCCATCGAGTCAGCACTGACCAGCAATCACTCCCTACAACATCACTATCCTACACACTAGGGACAAGTTACAATTGTATTTTTACCAAAGCCAATTAACCTACATACCTGGACGATGTATTCAAGAGAGAGTTAGACATAGCTCTTAGGGCTAACGGAATCAAGAGATTTGGGGAGAAAGCAGGAATGGGGCACTGATTTTGGATGATCTGCCATTATCATATTGAATGCTGGCTCGAAGGGTCGAATGCCCTATTCTTGCACCTATTTTCTATGTTTCTATGTTTCTATGTCTTTGGAGTGTGGTGGGAAACTGAAGAACCCGGTGGAAACCCATGCATTCACAAGGAGAAGGTCCAACTCCATCCAGACAGTATCCATGGTTAGGATCAAACCTGGGTCTCAGGCGCTGTAAGGCAGCAATTCTACCACTGTGCCACGGTGCCGCACTGAATCCTTACGATAAAATCCTGGGACTGAGATAATACAGTAGATGTCTGACTAACACAACATCTTCCTTTCTGCATCTTCAACCACTGGGGTATTTTGCTCTTGCTATCCATTGATTTCAATTTACTAGGCCTCTTGAATCCACACAGATCAAGTGCCGCCTTAATGTCAAGGGCGAAGGTAGACAAAAATGTTGGAGAAACTCAGCGGGTGAGGCAGCATCTATGGAGCGATGGAATAGGTGAAGTTTTGGGTCGAGCCCCTTGTTCAGACTGGTGTAGGGGTGGGGGGGTGGGGGGTGGGAAGAAGAAAGGAAGAGGCGGAGACAGCGGGCTGTGGGAGAGCTGGGAAGGGGAGGGGAAGGAGGGAGAAAGCAAGGACTACCTGAAATTGGAGAAGTCAATGTTCATACCGCTGGGGTGTCAATGTTCATACCGCAAGGACAGTCACTCCCACTTAATCTCTGGATCAAGGCCATAATAGGGAGACATAGGAACAAGTTTCCCTCTACTAGAAATTTCCCTCTCTCTGGTACAACTTGTCCTTACCCTCAACAACTTGTCTTTTGACTTCTACTTTTGAGGCCTAGTTTACATTGGCGAAATCAAGCATAGATAAAGAAACCGGTTTGCCAAACATTTGCCAAGATTGTATGCCAAGAAAAATAGTTGCTCTTTGTCAAGATTGTCTGCCATAGAAAAATAGGTGCAGGAGTAGGCCATTCGGCCCTTCAAGCCAGTACTACCATTCAATATGATCTTGACTGATAATCTAAAATCAGTACCCCGTTCCTGCTTTTTCCCCATTTCCCTTGATTCCTTTACGCCTAAGAGTTAAATCTGACTCAGCACTGAAATTTGACAAACAAGTCAATGCCATGGTAAAAGCTAGCTTCTTTCAGCTTCGGACGATAGCTAAAATAAAACAATTCCTCCAGTTTGATGACCTCGAAAAGATCATCCACACATTCATCTCCCGCCTAGATTACTGCAACTCCCTTTACACTGGCATCAGCCAATCTTCTCTGCAACTGGTCCAAAATGCCGCAGCGAGACTCCTGACGGGCACCCGAAAAAGGGACCACATCACCCCGATCCTGGCCTCTCTGCACTGGCTCCCTGTGCGGTTCCGTATAAACTTCAAGATCCTCCTCCATGTCTACAAAGCCCTCAATGGGCTTGCCCCACCTACATAAAAAGTCTTCTCACCAACCACTCCACCTCCAGGCCCCTCAGATTGGCCAACTTGGGGTTGCTGAATATCCCACAGTCTAGGCATAAGCTCAGGGGCGACCGCGCCTTTGCGGTTGCAGCCCCTAGACTGTGGTACAGCATCCCCCTTCCCATCAGAACTGCCCCCTCCATCGACTCTTTTAAGTCAAGACTAAAGACTTATCTATAGTCCCAAGCCTTTCCTGACGTCCTCTGAGTGAGGGCTACATGTATATATGTATGTAGTTTGTTTTGTTTGTGCTATTCTTATAACAAATGTAAAGCACTTTGGCCAATGAGTTGTTTTTTAAATGTGCTATATAAATAAATGTGACGACGACTTGACTAACTCTCTCTGAAAACATCCAGTTAATTGGCCTCCACTGCCTTCTGTGGCAGAGAATTCCACAGATTCACAACTCTCTGAGTGAAGAAGTTTTTCCTCATCTCAGTCCTAAATGGCCTACCCCTTATTATTAAACTGTGACCCCCTGGTTCTGGACTCCCCCAACATCGGGAACATTTTTCCTGCATCTAGCCTGTCCAATCTTTAAGAATTTTGTTTCTATAAGATCTCCTCTCATCCTTCTAAATTCCAGTGAATACATGCCCAGTCGACCCATTCTTTCATCATATGTCATCAGGTCTTGGGATCGCTACTTTTCACATTGTGTGCAGAGGAGCTGGACAGGTTAGGAGAGTGGGCAAATGAAACAAAGAATTGCAAAGTGTACGGTCATGCACTTTGTTAGAAGAAATAAAGGTGTAGACTATTTTCTAAATGGAGAGAGGATTCAGAAATCTGTGGTGGAAAGTGACTTCGGAGCACTGGTGCAGGATTTTCAAAAGATTAATTTGCAGGTTGAGTAATAATTTCATGTTCATAAGTGATATGAGTAGAATTAGACCATTTGGCCCATTAAGTCGACTCCGCCATTCAATCATGGCTGACCTATCTCCCCCTCTTAACCTTTTCTCCTGCCTTCTCCCCATAATGCCTGACACCCATTCTGATCAAGCATCATCTATTTCTGCCTTTAAAATATCCATTGACTGAGTATCTATCTCTGCCTTTAAAATATCTATTGCCTTCCTCAAACCATTGATTGAGGAAGGCAAATGCGTTAATTTCGAGGGGACTGAAATATAAAAGCAAGGATGTAATGTTGAGGCTTTGTAAAACACTGGTCAGGCTACATTTGGAATATTGTGAGTAGTTTGGCTCTGGGCACATACTGTACATGCTGGAGTTTAGATGAGGTGGGAGCTGATTGAAACTGACCGATTAATGTCTAACCCTAGATAGAGTGGATGTGGAGAGGATGTTTCCAGTATCGGGAGAGTCTAGGACCAGAGGGCACAGCCTCAGAATGAAAGATGTACCTCTAGAATAGAGGTGAGGAGGAATTTTCATTAGCCAGTGGTTGTTGAATCTCTGGAATTCATTGCCACAGACAGCTGTGGAGGACATCATTGGGTATTTTTAAAGTGGAGATTGATTGATTATTAAGGGTGTCAAAGGGAGAAGGCAGGAGAATGGGATTGAGAGGGAAAAATAGATCAGCCATGATCGAATAGCAAATCACTCGATGGGCCGAATGGCCTAATTCTGCTCCTAGGCCTTATGGTCTTATGACTTGTACTGTCTATCTAGTGCATATTCTTTAACATTTATTCTAACTCCATTTTAAATCTTAATTAAATAAATGTTCCCAAAGTTGTTATTCCTGTTTTATCTTCTGTGCTGGTTTTGAACTGTAATCTTAACCCATCACACTTGAGAAAACTTGAGGGTGGCACGGTGGCGCAGCGGTGGAGTTGCTGTCTGACAGCGCCAGAGACCCGGGTACAATCCTGACTGCGGGTGCTGTCTGTGTGGAGTTGGGACATACTCCCTGTGACCGCGTGGATTTTCTCCAGGTGCTCCGGCTTTCTCCCACATTCCAGGGATGTGCAGGTTTGTTGGGATGAATTGGCTTCTGTAAATTGCCCCTAGTGTGTAGCATGTGAAAGGAAGATAACGGATGATCAATGATCGGCGTGGACCCGGTGGGCCGGAAGGCCTATTACACACTGCATCTCTAAAACTAAAACTAAAACTATCCGATCCTCACTGCGACGACAATGGAAATTAAAAACAAGAAGAATCCAAAACGGGTATTCAATTTCCATTGCGTAAGCTAGGTTAAATTTACACCTTCATCTCACCCAGTCTCTATTTACATTTAATGTTGATCTCTCTGCAGATCTGAATCGCACTTGACCTCTCTGCAGATCTGAATCGCCACTGTCCCACCCCATTCATGGTGTAGAATGATTTATTACGACCAGTGATGGAAATGGGTTTTAGGAACTAGGGGTACTCTAAGGTCCATGAGGCTGAGGTTGGGAAGGAAGGGTGGGTGGACATTTTTTTATGTGCGGTCATACCCATGTAAGAGTACAAGAATGCATAACTTGTTTATTGTGTATTTATAATATAGTTTATTGTGTATTATATGTCATAGCTGCTTTCTTGCATCTCTCTCTCTCTCTCCCTCTCTC